>JARQOC010000001.1:127764555-127841363 GCA_033576535.1 Allobates femoralis | reverse complement strand
CCCTGTGGATGGGGTCTGTGTGGTGTGTGTCTCTGTTGTGTGTGTCTCTTTGTGGTGTGTGTGTGTGTCCCTGTGGGTTAAGTGCATTTTCCCCTATAGGGTGTGTATGTGTGTGTGCCCCAGTGTGGGGGTCTGTGGTGTGTGTGTATCTGTGTTGTGTGTGTCTCTTTGTGGTGTGCGTCCCTGTGGGGTGAGTGCATGTGTCCCTATAGGGTGTGTATGTGTGTGTGTGTCCCTGTGGGGGGGTGTCTGTGTGTGGTGTGTGTGTCTCTGTGTTGTGTGTCCCTTTGTGGTGTGTGTGTGTCCCTGAGGGGTGAGTGCATGTGTCCCTATAGGGTGTGTATGTGTGTGTGTCCCTCTGGGGGGGTCTGTGTGGTGTGTGTGTCTCTTTGTGGTGTGTGTGTCCCTGTGGGGGGGGTCTGTGTGGTGTGTGTGTGTCTCTTTGTGGTGTGTGTGTGTCCCTGTGTGGTGAGTGCATGTGTCACTATAGAGTGTGTGTGTGTCCCCTTGGGGGTGTGTGTCTTTGTGGTGTGTGTTTGTTCGGGTGTGTGGTGAGTATCCAATGTTGGGGCTGCATTTTAGCGACTATACACTTGCTGTTACTCTTTGTGTGCGTGTGGTGTGTATACATGTCCCTGTGTGTGGTGAATATCTCATGTTGGGGCCCCACCTTAGTGACTATATGCTGGTATGTGCTGTTAGTCTTTGGTGCTATCATTAAAGGGCCCTTTACACGCCGCGACGGCAGGCTGGATACATCCCGCTACAGGCTACAAATGTAGCTTGTAGCGCCAATGTAGCCCGTCGTAGCGGCGTCTGAAGACGTGACGCTACAGCCGGCAACAGATACATCTGTTTCCTAGCTCTGCTCAAAAACTGATGGCTACAACGCCGATGGTAGCGAGCTGTATCGGCGTGTAAAGAGGCAACGGAAGGGAACTCGGGACAGCCTGCGATGTAGCTGCAATGTAGCTAAGGCGTGACCCTGGCTCCGTGTTACCGCGCCCCATGTGCGATCATTGGTGGAAGCTGCTGCATGACGATTGGTAGTCGCTGCATAGGGAAGCATATTTAAAGGAGCTGACGAGTCACACTACACAATCGCTCGAGCGTGCTGTATTACTCAGCCTCCTGCGTTGCCTGCCCAATCAGGATGTTATTGCCTCGTCCTATCAGCGTACGGATGGCTCGTAATCCACAATTGTGGCACGCCTATGTGCTGTCCCTGCTGCACCAGGTACGCCCATAGTAGCAAAATTGTTTGGTGAATTGGAATGCGCAGGGTTAAAATTTCGCCTCACAACATAGCCTATGACGCTCCCGGGGTCCAGACGTGCGACTGTGCAAAATTTTGTCTCTATAGCTGACAGCTGTCGATTTTCCTCCCACACGTTTCCTTTCCCTTTTTTTCCCATTATGTAGATAGGGGCAAAATTGTTTGGTGAATTGGAATGCGCAGGGTTAAAATTTCGCCTCACAACATAGCCTATGACGCTCCCGGGGTCCAGACGTGCGACTGTGCAAAATTTTGTCTCTATAGCTGACAGCTGTCGATTTTCCTCCCACACGTTTCCTTTCCCTTTTTTCCCATTATGTAGATAGGGGCAAAATTGTTTGGTGAACTGGAACGCGCAGGGTTAAAATTTCGCCTCACAACATAGCCTATGATGCGTGTGTGACTCTGCAAAATTTTGCAGCTGTAGCTGCGACGGTGTAGATGCCAATCCCGGATATACATACACACATTCAGCTTTATATATTAGATTTACAAGATACATAGTTCTGACATTGAACAGTTTATTAGTGCTATTAATATTTGAAATGATTACGCAATTCACCAAAGAAGACATTGCACACGTGCCTGTTCAGCTTCTCATACTCATCTGGGGGTGACCACTTGCCGGTGATCAGGATCAGCTGTTCTGAAACATCCAGGAGCCATGGAGCCAGGACATGATTCAATGCTGTATTTTTAGTCATGCTACATGAACTCAAAATTGCCACAGCATATCTGTGGTGTTACTAGGCTCCACCAGTCCCTGGTATGTAGCCATTCAATGAGTGATGCACATAGGAAAAAAACAAGATGAAAATAATATTTTACACTTCATCACTTCCACATACAGCAAGTGATAAAATGCCAGAAAATATGGATTGTCGGAGTAACACGGCTGCACGCCTCATCCAAACATATGCATGCTGTGACCGAGTCATATTTCTTGCAGACAGTACAGTTGATTGTTTTCCAATGCATCAAAACAGGGAATGGAATAAGTAGAAGTATAAAATAATAAATATATGAACTGGATATGCAGTTTATTATGTAATGTACATAGCTTTTTTTTAAGTGCTCTATTTTTCTGGACAATTTATCCAAAATCATCACCAGCCAACGTTTGATTTTACTACATAATTGAAAGAAAAAAGTGTCGACGTGTCCTTGCTCTATTGACTTTAGTGGAATAATTAAATTAAGAAGAAACCATTGAAATGTTATACTCGAGATTCAGCCACTTTCTTCCTTGTATTATCCCTGCCTAGCTGACTTTTTTGATGCTTTTTTTTTTAAACTGCACCAAAAATGGATCAGACACTGCGTCTGCCAATGTCATATTCAGACGCTGGATTCTTTGACTGCTGCCTTAGTGGTAGTAGTTCATTTGTGCTCTATTTTTCTGCTGTGCTTTCTACACCACTAACATCCAATTACGTTCCCTGCCCGCAATCCCACTGTGAGCTCCGGTGATGGCTTCCCCTCCGGGGCATCGGCAGGTCCTGTTTGTAGTCTGTATGGCACTTCCAGGATATACCCATGTGACTCAGTCACATGGGTCACAGGTCCTGTAAGTACTTGTACTACTCACAGACAGGTCCTGCCGGTGCTCGTAAGGAAGACCTCACCAAAACTCACTGTGGGATCAAGGGAGGGTAAGAAGGTGTATGTGTGTGTCTCTCTGTTTCCCCGAATACAGAGCAAACAGCAGCACAAACAGATGATGCATTTGTAATGCTTTTTTTGCAAAAAGAGGATACCTTTTTGGTGCAGAAACTGCAACAAAAATACATCAATAGAAAACGGAGCACAAACACTGTCTGAATTTAGCCTTAGGGCCATTTCACATGTATGTGCCCCTGCGTTTGGCTGCCCTGCACTGGTTCAAGTGCAAGTGCAGGTGCATTCACAGCCCAGTGCAGGCAATCGCATCGGCGGAGCAAAAATGCGTAAAGTAAGGTTTCCAGGTGCTTCTGGACTAGCCAATGCACTGTGACAGAGGAGCTGTCACACTTGCGCTTCCGGGATGCGGTCTACTGCGCTCGCCCATAGCAGGTAATGGCGGCGTAACCGCAAGCAAGTGCAAGGGCTCTGCATCTATGCGCAGATGCGATTGCCTGCACTGGTCTGTAAATGCACCTGCGCTTGCACTTCTGCCAGCACAGGGCAGGCAAACGCAGGGGCGCATTGATGTAAACTAGGCCTTGGGCTAGGGTCACAGCTGTGGTTTTTTCTTACATCCGGATGCGGTTTTGAGCATTAAAGATGCTCATAACCGCATCCGGATCCGCAGCCCATAGGCTTCAATAGAAAAACTAGATTGCACTATTTGCAATCCAGTTACCGCATCCGGTTTTGTAAAAATCATGCAGGCTGCATTTTTTGCAGCGGTTGCAAAACTGGATATGTTTTTTTTTTAACATGGGCGCCTATGGGAACCGAATACATAAACGTACCTTGCGGTACCGGATTCGGATCTGGATGCGGTTTTTAAAATTGCAGCAACCCACATTCCAAAAACGGATGCGTTAATGCATCCAGATGGGGAATGAGGGTTGCAATTTTACTATCAATAGATAGTATGAAGGCACACGGTAAAACTGCATCCGGAAATCAAGAACTCCAGCATCACAAATATGTAAAACCATTCAATTTGTTGAAAAATATTAAAATTCACCATCTTGAAACATCACTGGCAACGTACGCGTTTCATACAGCTAAATCTCTGTCCTCAGTCATAGGTACAATATGTTCACTGGCAGTTTATTATTGTCTTTGGTGCTGGAGTTCTTGGAGAATATCTTTCGTACTCTTGTCATGGTGTAATAGCCACTCTTTATCAGGAGAATGAGTTTTTGCCATCTACTTTGAAGATGAGATTCAATGTGAATACTAGTAAATGCAAAGTTAAACACATTGAACCTAAAGGCACCATATGTCCTGGATGGAGGTGGGGGGAAGTAAAACTAGGAAAATCACTTGACGAAAGGGACCAAGGTGGACTTGTAGATCACAGACTAAACAGTAGTATGGAATGTTAATCAGAGGCTTCGATGGCTGGATATATTACATATAGATAAAGATACAGTCATGTATTAAAATAGGCACGAACTTGTGGCCCAGAGGCCTAATATAACCACTTTACAAAGCATTGGTGTGATCTAATCAGGAATAGGCAGTTCTGTTCTGGGCACTAGTTTATAGAATGTCCTGGAGTTAAAAAAAAAAAAAGTACAAAGAATACTCACAAAGCTGAAGAGAATCATAGAGGACCTTAGTCATGTGGAAAGATTAAAATGAGGAAATGTATTTAGTCATGAGGAAAGACAACATTATTAACTTGTACAAGTATGTAAATGTCTATATAAAAAGTATGGTCAAAAGCTGTTCTGTGAAAAACCATTTCAAAAGACAAGGGTAAACCCCTTCCATCTGGAGAAATTGAGGTTCAATCTCCATAGGAGGCAAGCCTTCATAACCATGAGAACTATTAATCTGTGATTTAGCCGACCTTAGGAGCTGGTTACATCATGACCCATTGATGGTTCCTTAAATGCTTTTTTAAAAGGAAAAACATATGTAAACGAAAAAATTCATATTAGGGATCCAGTCAATAGACACTTGGGATCAAGGTATGTGTATGTGTGTAAACCTGCAATTTAGTGCTCTTCAGGGCAGCTGTATCTTGTATTATGGTTGTACGTATACTCCTGTCTCTTATTGTTTTCCATCCCTCGGTTAGGCTACTTTCATATTAGAGTTTCTTGGCATCGCGGCAGATCTGGTAATTCTGCCTAATCTTCTGGATGCCGGATTACTTGCTGCAAGACTGCGTTCCACCTAATGCATTCCCTATTGTTGGCAGCGGATCATTCAAGATACACTGAAAGCGTGTTGACAACAGAACTTAGCTTTAATTAGCAACAAACAGGTACAGATATGAAGGGCTTTGTGGAAACAGGACTATACATCTTAAATGAGCTGCTGTGCTTCTTTTCACATGCACAGACACAGGAAACTGGTTGCAGTCACATGGTATTTCCTGTGTGTGAGCCTCTAGGAGTGTTCCTTTTTTTTTAAACTAACTTTACTGACAATGCACAAACCTGGCAATTTAACACTTACACATACAGGATTGGAGTTGTTGCACTTAACATACTCCAACACCTATAGAACTTGCGGACATGTGCGGTACTTGCAGTTTTGCTGTGATCTGGCCAATACAGCTCTTGCGGCAATGGACAAAAACCACTGCTAGCAGTATTTTTTTGATTCACCGATTCTGAATTACCCGGATCACAGCAAAACCGCAAGTGCCGCACATGTAAGCAAGTCTCATAGGGAATCCATTACATCGAACACAGTCTTGCCGCAAGTGTTCTGGCTACCGTCAGATGTGGCAAAACTGCTGGATCAGCTGGAAGTGCCGAGAAACGCAGATGTGAAAGTAGCCTGAAACTAGTTGAATGTGAGTCTTTTATCAACTGTGATATGTAACTGTGTAATGGAAAAGCCCTGTTTTCAATTCATTCATAAATTTCCAAGAAATATGTGAAGAAACAGCAAAGAAACTTAAATAATACATAGTTGTTGATGCTGACTCTTTTGATAACACAAAGCTTCTAGATAGGAAATTCTCTACTGTAATTGACAGAGATTCTAGGATTCTAGGTTTTTATGCACCAAAAAATCATCTCAGTATGTGAACTGTCTCGCACCGATTTATGACTTTCTACTCTTGCTGAGGAATCTTCAGGTCTCCACAGGTCACTAATCATAGAATAATACAATCAGTTCCTCTTATCTTGGAATTTTGACTTTACCTTACCTTCCAAGCTCTTCTCCCTCTCCTTAGCCTGACCCTGCTTTACGTCACCTGTCGTATTTACTACATCATCTAACAGTGCGATAGTGTCCCGAAAGCTTGCTATGCTTACCATCTTTTCAGTTAGCCATTAAAAGATATCAACCACTGAGGACTCTCAGATTCTAATATTTTTCTATCTACTTGCTAACATGGTATAACCATTCTTTACCTAGTCCAGTGCCAGCGTCAGCACCCGGCGCACCCGGGCAAATACCGGGGCCCGGACGCAAAGGGGAGCACCCCCACATGTCATACTAGGGGGCCCCTGACCGCTGCCCCCACACGCTATCCTCGGGGCCCCCTTACCGCTGCCTCCCCCCTCTCTCCATTACTGGCAGGCAGTCGCGCTGATCTCCGCCTCTGCCTATCATGTAGTGTGATGCTGCAGCTGGCGTCGCTCTATTTCCTGTATCGCCGGCTGTAGCGTCACACTACATGACAGGCAGAGGCGGAGATCAGCGCTACTGCTCGCCAGTAATGGGAGAGGGGGAGGCAGCGGTAAGGGGGCCCCGAGGATAGCGTGTGGGGGCAGCGGTCAGGGGCCCCCTAGTATGACATGTGGGGGCACTCAGGGGTCCAATGAGTGTGGGGGCAGCTCTCAGGGGCCCCTGAGGTGTGGGGGCAGCATTCAGGACCCCCAAGACTGAGGTGTGTGGGGGCAGCACTCAGGGGCCACTGAGGGTGAGGTGAAGGGCAGCACTCAGGGTCCGCTGGGGGTGAGGTGGCGTGGGAAGGCAATGCTCAGGGGGCCCCCAGGAGTGGGGTGAGGGGCAGTGCTCAAGGGGCCCTTTCAGGGGCAAATTAAACCCAGGGGGGAGACAGGAGTAGGGGGAGACAGCATGCTGGGGGTAGACAGGTGCAAGGGAGAGTCAGCATGCAGGGGAGAGACAGGCGCAGGGGGAGACCGTGCAGGGGAGAGACAGGCACAGGGGGGAGACTGTGCAGGGGAGAGCCAGGCACAGTGGGGAGACCTTGCAGGGGAGAGATAGGCGCAGGGGGGAGACCGTGCAGGGGAGAGACAGGCGCAGGGGGAGACCGTGCAGAGGAGAGACAGGCACAGGGGGAGACCGTGCAGAGGAGATATAGGTGCAGGGGGGAGACCGTGCAGGGGAGAGACAGGCGCAGGGGGGAGACCGTGCAGGTAAGAGACAGGCACAGGGGGGAGACCGTGCAGGGGGGAGACCGTGCAGGGGAGAGACAGGCACCAGGGGGAGACAGTGTGCAGGGCAGAGACAGGTGCAAGGGGAGACACAGCTTACAGGGGGGGGATAGGCGCAGGGGAAGATAGTGTGCAGGGGGAGATAGGTGCAGTGGAGAGACACAGTGCATAGGGGGGAGACAGGCACCCAGGGAGAGATAGGTGCGCAGGGGGGGACACAGTGCAGAGGTAGGAGACAGGCACAGGGGGAGATAGGTGCAGGGGACAGACACAGAGCACAGGGAGGGGAAGAAGCACAGGTAAGAGACAGGCTCAAGGGAGAGGGAGAGACAGCACACAGGGGAGAGAGTCTGCACAGAGAGAGGAGAGACGGCACAAGGGGAGAGACTGTGCACAGGATGGGAGAGACAGACAATGGGGGAGAGACAGCATGGTAGGGATTAAACTTGGGAAGTGTATATACATATATATATATATATATATATATATATATATATATGTATATATATATTATTGTCCCCAACTTTTATAAAAAAATACTGCTGTATAATATATATATATATATATATATATATATATATATATATATATAACATACATACATACATACATATACAGCAGCATGTGCTAAAGGGGGCCCATTGAGACTTTTTCGCCTGGAGCCCACAAAAACTTGGAGCCGGCCCTGACCTAGTCCATATATAGGTCAGTTTTTGACACCAAGAGAGGCAGTTCATTAGACCATTTTGATTTGCTGAGTATGACTCACCGTTGCCGGGTTCTCAGGTCTCAGGCGCTGGGCTACTGTCATGGTTCGGTGCCTGAAGCTGTAGGGGCCCGGTGGGTCAAATGCACGGTTAGGGGTAGTAAATAAAGTTTGTTTCGTGACGCCGCCTGTGGGAGTCCGGTGATTGCACCGGCGCTGCTTGGACCTTCGGGGGATATGTGGCAGCTAGATGGAAGTGCCCCCCACAGGATGAGCAGTAGTCCCCGGGGTCAGGAGCTGGAGTTGAAGAATACGGCAGCTCGGGTAGTTTGTTAGATGAATGAGTTAATAAGAGTTCAGAAAGAATGCTCAGACACAATGCTCCTCTGCGTGGGTCTTTACTGTAGTTATGCACGGTACACGATAAGAAAGTTCTTGGGTAACGGACCGGGTGATCTCGGTAGTGAACAAGTCTCTGTCCAAACCTCCACAATGTTCCCTCTTTACTAACTGTCCCTTGTTGCTCGTCGCTGCCTTGTGCACCAGGTCAGGATACTGGAGACCCTCTAATGGATTACCTGAGCTGGGTTCCCAAGCCGGCTCCAAGGGTCCTGAACCCCAATGGTGGGTACCCCCCTGGTTTGGCTGTGGAGATGGTGGCTGTTGTGATGTGCTCCTGAGAAGCTCCTCTATCACTCTGGTTTGTAGTACAGCGGTGAACGTCTGTGCTACCTCGGAACCGGTCTCCGGTGGACTGGGCGAAGGTGTCTTTGGACCCGTTACTTTGTTACTTGGCCCTTTCACGTCTGGGTCACCGCTTCTCGGTGCCCTCCCTGTTAGCTCTGTATTTTTCACTTCCTCCTTGTACTTGTCTCTTCCACCGTCTAACTTGCTTTCTACTCTTTCCCCACACTAAACATCTCACACTCCTCCCACCAGGACCCAATTGGTCTTCTACCTCTGGATGTTGCATGTGGTGCATGGAGCCTTGGATTTAACTTGTTCATCACTAAAACGGAAGATATTGCATCTTCAGTCAGGGATGCAATACCCTACTGTGACGCACTCGTTGCGGGGTGCCACAAGTATCTCACATTTTTTCAAATTTTTTTTGTTTTCTTTAGCAGTATTGCATATTTCTGTGTTCACTGTTCCCATTTTCTCAGCTTTCTTTGTTGGAGTGCAACTGTCTTTTTTTTTTTTTATACAGTATATGTTTATTATGCTATGTTCAGTATTGCACCAGTTCAGGTTTTCAGTTGAGGAAGTGCCAATAATTAGGGATGAGCGAGTACCGTAATATTCATACTCGCTATACTCGCAACGAATAGGTACCGGTACTCGGTACTCTTAGCGAGTATAGCGAGTATGAATACTTTCGCAGTGTATCTATAGATACACTGCGAAGTAGCCTAAAAGTGATTAAAAGTTGTTAAAAATAATAAAATTACATACTCACCTGTCCGACACCTGCACCAGGACAAGCAAAGAAGACATCCGATCACCAGACAAGGACCTGTGACTACCAGTCAATCAGATGGCCGGTAGCGATCTGGCCAATCAGATGGCGACACGTCACAACCACATGATTGCTAGCGGCCACTTGATTAGTCAGATTGCAAGGTCCTAGGTGTACTGTCAGGACCTTGCAATCTGGCCAATCAGGTGGCCGCTAGTGATCATGTGGTTGTGACATGTCGCCATCTGATTGGCCAGATCGCTACCGGCCATCTGATTGGCTGGTAATGTGGTGCCCCTGCGACCAAAGTGGACACATAGGGAACTGCAGCCAGGTAGGAGGAAAAGACAGTTTATGTACTAAAAACCCTCACAGACATCCCACACACCACTAGGAGGCAGCACCCAACCCGGAGCCCAGAACTCTAGGCGGGCAAGGGGTGGTGGGTTTAGAGGACAGTAGTTGGGAACGCATGTAGGTCAAGTGACAGAAGGTAGAAATAGAGGAAGAGGAGGAGGAAGGAGTTAGTAGGGCAAGCGTGCTGAACAGAAAAGACCCAGAGTAGGCCGATGGTGCCAAACTGAAAAGACCAAGTAGGCCGGAGTAGGCTGAGCAGCCAAGACACAGAGAGCTGAGCTGTAAAGACACAGGAACAGAAAGCTCATCCATAGCCAGCACCCCAGGGGAGTGTGAGGAAAGAGACGAACCAGCAGTACTGGGTCCGAGGAACACGGCAGCACTGACTAACTGGAGGAGAAGTCTTCCCTGTTCAAGCTGGAGTCACACGGGTCAGAGGGAGCCTGATAGTGCCTTGTGTGAGAGGTCTATTGCAGGCTAGGCACACAGCAGAGTGTCGGCTCTGACGGGGACTGAAGATTCACCCGGTATCCCCAGATTCACCGACGGGGAGCTTCAATTCTACGTTGGAGTGCCCACACCAAGGATAGAAAACACAGTGGCAACCACGAGGACCCACAGGGGTCCGAGCTACCGCTATACTGTCCGGAGACACACAAAGAGAGAGAAGCCACAGCCTGCAAAGGACACTAGAAGGAGTGAGGAGTCTCAGAGAGCAACAACCTTGCTGCAGGGGTTTAGTGAAAACCGGAGTAAAGTGACTGTAACTTGTGTTAAGAAGTGAACTGTACTAAAAACCGCTATAACTGCTTGAAGAGAACTGACAAGTAAACCCGGTGAACCCTGCCTGTGTGTCCGTGCTTGATTCCAGGTATAAAGAACTGTTTTCATACCTTTCATTCCTGTCAGGAGCAGCCCGACCCGCGGCGGGCTCATCCATCTGGCTGCAGCCCATCCATCTATCCTCCTGGCAGAGAAGAGCTGCAGCGGTGGTCCCATCATTGCCCACAAACCGTGTGTGGCATGACGACAAACCGTATCCTTTGTATATATCCCCTTTTACTTGTGAGAACCCGGGACACGGTCCGGACCAGGACCTCCGTGACATCCCCAGCAGCGACCCAGTTGGGTACCTAGTACCCCGTCCCAGTGGGCTCCACAGTAGTCACAAGTCTGCGTATTTTTAAGCACAAGCTCATCACAAACCAGGAGGTAAACATGTAAGTGGAGCACTTGTTTCTATTAGACCTTTCCTCTGAGTGTGCAACTCCCGGTGTGGTTGTTCTACTCCTGGCTTTGTTTGAGCTTGTGCGCAAAAATACGCAGCAAAAAAAGCAGTGTGTGAATGGGGTCTTAGGCTACTTTCGCAGTGTATCTATAGATACACTGCAAAAGTATTAGGACTACTCGCTACTCCCGAGTACACATAAGTTACTCTAAGAGTAGCGAGTAGCCGAATACCGCTATTATTCGGCGAGTTCTGAATAGTAGCAAGTGACTCACCGTGGCCGGCTGACTCCGGTTGATACAGGCGATTCTTCTCCTTCCTTGTCACGGGTGGACCGCGCCTGCCGGTAGTGGGGCCCGGTGTAGTGCAGATCAAAATTGAAGACGTCTTGCGGGAACAGATTAAAAAGGGGTTTAATTTGTTTTATTCGTGACGCCACCTATGAGTAGATTCGGTAAGGGCTACCGACGCTGCGGAACCCCCGGGGGATGGACAGCAGCAAGATGTTACGCTCCCCACAGGCTGAGCGGTGATCCCCGGAGGCTGGAGCTGCTCAAGATGTTGTGCGGCAGCTGCGGTTACCTTAGTGTGCGGACGGATAGTTCATAAGGAAGCACGGACACAGATAGTCTCTGCAACGGGTCTTTACTGTAACCAGCAGGCAGTACATGGCTTACAGTGGTTGAGTAGTAGACCGGGTGGACTCAGCAGTGATAGTGTTCCTCAGAGATCCGCAGTGTTCCTCCATTCTACCTACTTAGTTCCTTCTTGCCAGCGTCGCCCAGGAATACCAGGTCGGGTACGGGGAGGCTGCTTCAATGCCCTATCCATGATGTACGTTCTGGATGCTTTGGGGAGCCTTGGATCCCTCAGTGGGTACACCGCTGGTTAGACGACTGGAAACTGGCTGGTGGTGGGGTGCTCCTATAAAGCTGATCCTCCACTCTTCTGGTTCGCGTGGCAGAGGTGAACTGCTGCCAGCTTCGGTACCAGTGAACCGGCTGTGAGTTGTGGGCACGGGAGTCTTTTGGGAACCCGTGTAGATATGCCCAATCCCGGTAGTTAAGGCCTCAGGTGCTGACACCCGACCGGTGACGGCCCAGGGGCCCGCACGGAGTGCGGAGCCCCCGCTCCTCTCCAAGCTCTGTGTTCTAGGTCCTAGATTCCTTCTCTCACGGTGTTCTAACCGTTCTCTCTTTAGATTATTGTGTGTTCTACTCCACTACCCTAACACTCCACCCACCAGGACCTAGGATTGGTCCCCTGTTCTAGGTGTTGCATGTTGGGTTGGATCTCAGAGTTAACTATTTCACTGCTTTGTCAGAGAATATTGCGGCTGCAATACTCCCTTGTGACGCACTCGTTGCGGGGCGCCACACTCCCCCTTGGTTAAATCAGCTTGTCCCCAAGCGTCAAACTACTCACATTACAGAGGTTTTTGTATTTTTATACATATATGACACACTTTTATTAAAATGAAAAACAGGTAAAGGTATGCTTTGGTGACATAAGCAAAGAAACAGGTAATCACTTTGTGCGGACCCGGCGTGCGGTCGGCTGTCCTTTAACTAGAGTCCAGGCTGTAGCCGCAAGATCACACAGTCAGTGATTAACGGGAACAGAGTCATTGAGGAAGTTCAAGTTTTAAAGTCACTGGCTCTGAGGGTGATGGCGCACCCGGATAGCGAACCACCCATCTGCACAAGCGTAGCGCTCGTAGGTGATAATATCGCCCCGGTATAGGTCGCGATCGGGATGTCCTCTTGGCAAATTTGACTCAACGTCCCGGCGCCCCACAAACACCTCCTCATTCAAACCCACCTCCCAAGCGAACCCCCACCCGGTATGTAAGTTAAAGGTGGAAATTTTACCTTCACGGCGGAGTTCATCAGGCAGCGGCGGCTGGCGGCGAGCCTCGGCACGGGCCTGCATGTTGGCGCGTTCTCGGGCTTGCCACTCCTCTCGTCGTCTCTGGCGTACATCTCCGTCGTTACGACTCGGGGTGTAAAGATGAGTAATGGAGCTGGTGGTTTGACGGGAAGCTTGAACTTGGCGGGCTGTCTGTATTGGAACCCGGTGGAACGGCACAGGGGAAGGTGTCGGCAGTGCACCCGACCAGTGTACCCGAGCTGTATGCCCGGTAGGAAGTTCCTTGTTGTCTCCCCAAGCGAACCCGGTGTCGAAATCCTCAGCGGTGCTGTGGGTCTCGTCGTCATCCTCTCCGACCTCTTCCTCGATGACCACATCAGGCTGCTCGATGGTGAGAGATGTTGAAGCTTGTTCCGTTGTACAACAGGGCGGTGGTGCTGCGGATCCTTCCGTAGGGACGTCCTGCAGGGCTTCCAGGCTGCCTGCCTCTTCATCTGTTTCCGCAGGTAAAGGTGTTTCAATCCCGGTTACCAGGTAGGTCTCGGCAATGGCAAGGGAAGCCTCCGGTACGGGGATAAAACAGGCGACTGTCTCTGTAGTGGTGAAACATGTCGCATGTTCCTCAGTGGGAACCTGGTAGAGATCAAGTTCTTCCATGGAGCGTGTTATGAGCTCCGGCTCAAGAACGGGATCGGTTGCGATATTGGTCGCTGGAACGGGTCGAGTTGCGGCCTCCACCGGAATGACACAGTCTATTGGCTCTGGTGATGAAGCTGGGCAGGTGATAGGCGACGGTGAGGCGGTCGAGAAGCTGGTGACGTCGTCTGGGCTTGGAGTAGCGGTACCCGGTCGGCTCTGCTGCATCGCATGGTGTAGTCGTCTGCCTAGGGTCGCGCTCCAGCTGCGGATCGTCCATTCCACTGTCTCTAGTAACCGCACCCGGAGGTCTTGTAGAGCCTCCCGCCAGAAGTCGGAACTGCCGTCTACGGTAAGGGCAGGATCCGGACCCGGTTGGCTGATGGCTGCTCTGGCCTCCGCCTCGACCTCCCGCATCAGGTCTTGGAGTCTCATGCTGGCCATTCTTCTTGGAGGGAAACCACACCCGTTCAACCGGTAAGACGTTCTGGCTGAGCTGGTGAAGAAGTCTTCTCTCTCACTCTGACACTCCCATTTCCTGTGGGCTTTTGTAGTCCAATGGTGGGAAAAGTCTTTGGGGTCCGCCCCCATGGTTGATTCGAGCAATCAGGGCGGACAAAGAGTTTGGAGCCTTTTGTCTTTAGCCCTCCCACGATGAGGGGGGGGGTTGACTCACTCCTGGGCTTCACGTGGCGGCTTCTTGTGGCGGGAACGCCATCTTGGGCGCCATCTTGACCCATTGGTGAAAAGGCGGGAAAGTTCTTTTAGGGACGAACAAAGTCCAATTGTAGACAATAAAGTCCAGTTTAAGCACATTATACCCGTTGGGTAACGGGCCTGCTCGTATCCTGTTCGTGACGCCATTTTCTGACTCACCGTGGCCGGCTGACTTCGGTTGATACAGGCGATTCTTCTCCTTCCTTGTCACGGGTGGACCGCGCCTGCCGGTAGTGGGGCCCGGTGTAGTGCAGATCAAAATTGAAGACGTCTTGCGGGAACAGATTAAAAAGGGGTTTAATTTGTTTTATTCGTGACGCCACCTATGAGTAGATTCGGTAAGGGCTACCGACGCTGCGGAACCCCCGGGGGATGGACAGCAGCAAGATGTTACGCTCCCCACAGGCTGAGCGGTGATCCCCGAAGGCTGGAGCTGCTCAAGATGTTGTGCGGCAGCTGCGGTTACCTTAGTGTGCGGACGGATAGTTCATAAGGAAGCACGGACACAGATAGTCTCTGCAACGGGTCTTTACTGTAACCAGCAGGCAGTACATGGCTTACAGTGGTTGAGTAGTAGACCGGGTGGACTCAGCAGTGATAGTGTTCCTCAGAGATCCGCAGTGTTCCTCCATTCTACCTACTTAGTTCCTTCTTGCCAGCGTCGCCCAGGAATACCAGGTCGGGTACGGGGAGACTGCTTCAATGCCCTATCCATGATGTACGTTCTGGATGCTTTGGGGAGCCTTGGATCCCTCAGTGGGTACACCGCTGGTTAGACGACTGGAAACTGGCTGGTGGTGGGGTGCTCCTATAAAGCTGATCCTCCACTCTTCTGGTTTGCGTGGCAGAGGTGAACTGCTGCCAGCTTCGGTACCAGTGAACCGGCTGTGAGTTGTGGACACGGGAGTCATTTGGGAACCCGTGTAGATATGCCCAATCCCGGTAGTTAAGGCCTCAGGTGCTGACACCCGACCGGTGACGGCCCAGGGGCCCGCACGGAGTGCGGAGCCCCCGCTCCTCTCCAAGCTCTGTGTTCTAGGTCCTAGATTCCTTCTCTCACGGTGTTCTAACCGTTCTCTCTTTAGATTATTGTGTGTTCTACTCCACTACCCTAACACTCCACCACCAGGACCTAGGATTGGTCCCCTGTTCTAGGTGTTGCATGTTGGGTTGGATCTCAGAGTTAACTATTTCACTGCTTTGTCAGAGAATATTGCGGCTGCAATACTCCCTTGTGAAGCACTCGTTGCGGTGCGCCACACAAGTATACTCGCTCATCCCTACCAATAATCTATTTATTTCTATTTTATGGAGTTCCCCCGACTAATAAGTCCACTTAGCATGTTATCACAAACCTGTGGGCATGGTAACGTGTTTTACACAGACGGCTTCTTTAGCATCGCTATACAAAGCTGCTCGTGTGCCCTGCTTTGTACCTCTCAGCATTGAGCTTCTCTGACTCCGAGTGTATGTCTCCCATCTTCAAAGAGGCACATGAGGCACATTGCACATGACTGGAAGTCACTGCACTTCTGGTCATGCGTACTATGCCTCTTTGAAGTCAGGACACCTACACTTGGCATCAGAGAAGCTCAATATTGAGAGGTACAAAGCCGTGCGCATGCGCGGCTTTATATAGCAATGCTGAAGAAGCCACAGAGTAAAGCATGTTACCATGCCCAAGGGAGCATGATAACATGCTAAGTGGGACAAATAGTCAGGAATTAATGCTTCATCGATAAGTCAAAGCTAATTAGGATCTCATAAATGGTCTTTAGAAATACTTTTTCTAATGATCAGTTTCTATATACTACTATATGAATGGACTGTTAGGCAGGGATTATAGGTATATGCACAGAACTGCTGATAGTTCCACGTGCACAGAGGACCTGACAGCTACCCTTTAAAAAGGTAAAAATGAGGACCAATACTTCTGCTAAGCCGCAACAAAACATTTTCACATTTGTTCCAATGACTGTTTTGTCCTCTTTGTCTGACCAATGGTTTCTGGAAAGCGGAGGAAAATGACAAAACAATGCCCAATTTCTTACAAAATGCTCTCCAGAATTTGGAGACAAATTGCACTGCGCTATCAAATACAATGTCCAGTAGGAGTCCATGAAGTCTCATCATATGAGAGATAAACAACCAGGAAAGCATTTGGGCCAAATCACAGCATTTTCCTAAATGTCTTGCTAGCCTGAGAATTAATTGGCAGTCCTTAAGAAAATGTCAAGCCCACAGTAGAAACAAAGTCCTAGATGGTGCTGACATACTAGTGCATCTCAATGAATTAGAATATCATCAAAAAGTTAAATTATTAAAAAAAAAATATTAAAATCTGAGAGTCCTCAGTGGTAGATGACGTTTAATAGCTAAGGGCTCGGACACACATCAGTGAAACTCGTCTGAGTTTACTGTGCGGAAAAATCGCATTGCTCTCGGACCAATGTTAACTAATGTCTGAGAGCACATTTCCGAGTCTCACACGCTTTTTCCGCATCCGATTCTCGGATTGAGAGTCAATCACAACATGTTGCGATTCTATGTGAGTCACGGATGAGACTCGCCAATGAAAGTCTATGGGTCTGACAAAAAACACGGATTGCACTCGGGCCACACTCGCACCATCTGAGTCTGATGCGAGTTTTAATTGATACATTACCATTCTGTAGCTCAGACAACTGTACAAAATGTTCCTGTAAATGATTATACAGTAACTAGCTGCTATGGAAAAAAATGGATTGCACTCAGACAGCACTCGCAAGCCACACTGACCAAAAGTCAGATGACACTCGTCCGACTCTCGGATCCAAGAATCGGAGCATTTTTAAACTTGGATGTGTATCCATACCCTAACTGAAAAGATGATTTCTATGTTTTTATCTACTGGCTAGCACGGTACAAACATTTTTTACCATACTAAATTATTTTAGTAATTCAATACATATAGTGAAACACATATATTATTTGGAGTCATTACAAATAGTGATTTATTGCAAGTGCTTTTTCTTTTAATGTTGATGATTATGGCTTACAGCCAATGAAAATCCAAAGGTCATTATCTCAGAAAATTAAAGTAGGGAGGATGAAGGGTTAAAAACTGCACTGCCATATTTAATGAGACGTCAAAGGCTGAATATACGGTAATATTGATTTATTAGTCAACATGTTTCAGGGCTCCATGAAATGCCCTGAAATCATGGAATTGTCCACTGAATACCTCTGTCAAGGGATAAAAAAATAATTTAAAGCTCTCTGTGAATGCTCTAAACAGGATTTTTCACATTTTTCAGTAAGGGCCGCTAAAGGTTCAGGAAAGTTCAACTTGCATGTTGGGGAGGAGCAGGTATAGCAGTTACATTATAGCAGGGGCGGGGAACTATTTATCTGCCGAGGGCCATTTGAAAATTTCTACAATCCTTCGGGGGCCATACAAAATTATAAACTTGAAAATTACTCGCTATATTTGGTTAAACAATCAACTCACCCCTACTGTGGTGGCTGGAGCTGCTTCTCTTTGGTGTGGGTGATATTGGTCTTGTTGCTTCTCAACTGCTTTTCAAGGTTTGCTAGAGCCCTAGACATCACAGGAGAGGCTGGGGGCATATACGTCATTGGGAGGCCAAGGCTGGGGCATAGAGATCACTGGACAGCTGGATTTAAAGGGTCCCCAGAAATCTGCCTGGGGCCACAAAAAAATCATTGAGAGCCGCATTCGGCCCTGGGTTCCCCACCCCTGCACTATAGGATGCCTTCATAAAACTAGAAACTTGTTTCTGAAACAGTGATTGCAATGATTCAAGATTGTGATATTCCATAATTCCATAATTCGTGAATCATTTGTGTCAAATTTTCCACATGATCACAAAGTATGTGAACAGGATCCATGCTGGCGAAAGAAAAGAAAAGTTATGGCCAGTCATAATATGGCGCTAGTCATGACAACTCATGGACAAGCCAGAGTCAAACACCAAGAGAACACGTTGTGTGAAAAGACAAAGGCATACTCAAGTAATGATGATCCCTAGGGCAAGGGGTACTCGGATACTGGGCCTGGGTTTGATGGTTTAACTGGGGAATCACGGGTGGTCAGGTTTCCGGTTCCGTGCCCTGGCTGTCATTTGTTAGATGAGGGGGGAATATTTACAGAGGATAAAGAGAATGTGACGCCACCTATGGATCCCGGTAATTTGGATACCGGCACTGCAGGCCGGCCGCTGAGGTGATGATGGATGCAGCTCAGTGTGGTCCAGCTCCCCACAGGTGGAGCTTTTACCTCAGGGCAGTGGTGAATAATCAGTCCCTCTATACTAAGGTGGCCTAGTCCTGTGTGTGTGTGTGTGTGAAAACAGACTCCATAGGTTAAACCCTAAACCCACAACTTACAGAGGAACACATATATTTCTAAAGTGTAATACCACTCTGTGGCGCCTAGCCAGAGGGGCGCCACAAGTAATGATTTGGAATCAAAATACCAGGAGCATAGCAGATCAAAGTAAAGGGACAAGGCATAGGATGGTCAGAGGAGATCTAAGGTCTGGCAGCAGTTGTTTAAGATACAGAGCACAGATAAATGAGGCCAACATGCACCAATAAGCAAAATGCTATGACTGTCAATGAACTGGGGATAACTGCTTAGCTAAGCAGTTGGGCAATCACAGAGAACAGGGAACATCTGAAGAGACTCATCATCTCTCAGTCACAGATTGAATGACTGAGCTGTCCATCAACAACTCATCAGCACTAGATTGGACGATTGAGCTGTCAATCAAAATACTGTCAGCACAGCCCTAGTTCAATATAGCAGCAAACTGTAACTCAATACATCCAAGACACAGTATGTGGAGAAATGATGACACTTTAATCATCTTGTGTCTTCACATGCTTCCTCTTCTCTATAGTGGCCCAATACTACCATCTGTGTACTATGACCCTTCACACTTTCCCTTCTCTACTGTTTTCTCTTACTATTTCCCCAATGCTTTCTCATCAGATTATCCTCACCATACTTTCCCATCAAAATTTTTGCAGCCCATACTGTAAAGATTCACCAAAGTAGGACATAATTTTCAAAAAATCTTACCAAAATTTTCCCACTTCTAATACCCATTGCACCTAGCAGGTGGCTGTAGGCTCCTCCAAGAGGCAACTCATATGTCTGAACACCGGTGCTCAGTCCCCTACAACCTAGAGCATGGGGGCGATTGTGGCATCTACGACCGCCTATGCTGACAGGGAGGAGACTGGTGGTATTTAAAGACACAAGGTTACCATAGGGTGTCAGCCACATAGGTCTATGTGATACACTGTGTCAGAGCAGCCTATTGGTCACGCCCAAGCTATTAGTCAAGGCAGGCCGGTTGCAGATGCCACAATCGCCCCCATGCTCTAAGTTGTATGGGACTGAGCACCGGTGTTCAGACATATGTGTTGCCTCTCGGGGGAGCCGACAGCCACCTGCTAGGTGCAATGGGTATTAGAAGTGGCAAAATTTTGAAACATATGTCCTACTGAACCTTTAAATGTTTGGTTGTTTTATCCACTAAGCAAACATATGGTCAGGCATATGGTTAGGACTCGTAAGCGTGAGTGCCCTTGACGGTGGGTTATGAGCTTACGTTATTTTGGTCCAAAATGCCTACTAACACCTCACATTTTTCATCTCTAGTGTTCTGTTGCATCTTTTTATCTGTTGCAGTTGAGGCTGGGCCCTCTGGGGGAGTCTATCACTGGTGATGCATGTGTCTGGTGCAGAGCAGCCCGCCTTATCTAATAGCAGGGCATGACCAATAGGCTGCTCTGACACTATGCTTCACGTGTACCTGAGTGATAGAGCCCTATGGTAACCTTGTGTCTTTAAATACCACCAGTTTCCTCCCTGTCAGCATGGCCGGTCGCAGGTGCCACAATCACCCCCATACTCTAGGTTGTAGGGGACTGAGCACCGGTGTTCAGACATATGTGTTGCCTCTGGGAGGAGCCGGCAGCCAACTGCTAGGTGCAATGGCTATTAGAAGTGGCTAAAGCTTGGTGAGTTTTTCAGCCCACACTGTTCCCTCACACTTTTTCCTCATACTGTCTCCTTACACTTTTACCTCCATACTGTCACCTTACAAATTTCTTCCCCAAAATGTCTCCTCATACTGTCCCCATGCTTTTATCTTACACTCTTCTCTCTTACGTTATCACCAATAGTCTTCCTCCAGTGGGGATGTCAGATCTATAATCAGGTGATTTGATCATACTGGTGATCATTGATGGTGATCATCACTCGTGCTTGAAAGACGTCAGTATTGGCTTATTGATATTCTCCAAGCCAGCTTTCTGTTTGATAGTGTCCCTTGCAGGCTAATCCCATGGTTAATACCTGGCCTTCTCACCCTACTTATAATACTCATGTATAATTTAATGTTTAATTGGGATAGTATAGATAAATATCAGGTGCATTAGGTCAGTCTTTTGACCTTCAAATTCAAACAAATAATGATGTAAATACTTAAGTCCCAAAAAAAAGGGTTGAGAAAAGTATTATAGGAGTGATACCTTTATTGGCTAACAAGAAAATTTATATTTGTAAGCTTTCAGAGCTCAAGGCTCCTTCATCAGACAATATCACAAATGAGTTACTGAGACATTTAAATACAAAATACAGTAGGAATAAGGAAAAGGAGGTGTGTTAAGGAAATGAAAATGAAGTCTTTGTTAATGATGTAGATGACATGCAATGGTCATTTACACATCAGAAGATCTTCTTGTGGAAGTGTTAGTTGTGTCTAGGTAATGAGTCATAAATCCAGGTGTCAAATTAAGTCCTTTTGTTAAGGTTTGGAACATTCTTATGAATTTGAATTCCCAGATTTTACGTTCTCTGTCATTTTTAAAGTGACCTTTCAATATCAGGACTGTTAGGTCGGCCATGCTGTGTCCAGGCTCAGAGAAGTGAATTCCTACAGGCATGTCCAGCTTATGTTTTATTGTATGTCTATGTAAATTCATCCTTGTCTGTAGCTTTTGCATTGTTTCCCCAATATACATTCCTGTAGTGCACTTTGTACATTGTATCATATATACCACATTGGAGGATGTACATGAAAAGAAGTCCATGATCTTATAGTCCTGGACTTCTTTTCATGTACATCCTCCAATGTGGTATATATGATACAATGTACAAAGTGCACTACAGGAATGTATATTGGGGAAACAATGCAAAAGCTACAGACAAGGATGAATTTACATAGACATACAATAAAACATAAGCTGGATATGCCTGTAGGAATTCACTTCTCTGAGCCTGGACACAGCATGGCCGACCTAACAGTCCTGATATTGAAAGGTCACTTTAAAAATGACAGAGAACGTAAAATCTGGGAATTCAAATTCATAAGAATGTTCCAAACCTTAACAAAAGGACTTAATTTGACACCTGGATTTATGACTCATTACCTAGACACAACTAACACTTCCACAAGAAGATCTTCTGATGTGTAAATGACCATTGCATGTCATCTACATCATTAACAAAGACTTCATTTTCATTTCCTTAACACACCTCCTTTTCCTTATTCCTACTGTATTTTGTATTTAAATGTCTCAGTAACTCATTTGTGATATTGTCTGATGAAGGAGCCTTGAGCTCTGAAAGCTTACAAATATAAATTTTCTTGTTAGCCAATAAAGGTATCACTCCTATAATACTTTTCTCAACCCTTTTTTTTGGGACTTAAGTATTTACATCGATTTTTCTGGCTAACACGGTACAACAATATTATTTTGTATTATACTCAAACAAATAATGAAAAACTATAAATCTTTATCATTCAGTTGTAATCATGCTTTATATTCTTTTCTTCCAGGCACTGACCTGGTCACTGAATCAAAACATTATATCAAAATGTGTGATCTGGCCCAATATGAGAACTTGGACATACCTGCTACATCAAGTTATAAAGCAGACAATTAATATAGATTGATATAGTTTCTTTGCGAGGATTGACCCAGGATCAAGGTCTTACTTATGTTTACTGTGAGAAAGAAAGAAAAGAAAGAAAGAAAGAAAGAAAGAAAGAAAGAAAGAAAGAAAGAAAGAAAGAAAGAAATGGTCATTTTACAAGAATATCACTCCAAAAAAATGGTCATAGCTAGAGGATTTTGTATTTTTGAGATGACAAATGTTCAATACTATACTTTATTATAATTATTATAAGTATTATTATAGAGCTATTGATTGCATGGCATTTTACATGTGAAAAGGGGCATACATAGACAAGTACAATATTTATGAACAATACAAGGCACAGACAGGTGCAGAAGGAAAGAAGACCCTGCGCAGGAGGGCTCACAGTCTACAAGAGATGGGTGAGGATACACTAGGAGAGGAGAGAGGACTCTGCCCGCTAGGGCTCACAGTCTACAACGGATGGGTGAGGATACACTAGGAGAAGAGAGAGAATCCTGCCCTGAGGGCTCACAGTCTACATGGGATGTGTGAGGATACACTAGAATAGGACCCTGCCTGTGAGGGCTCACAGTCCACAATAGATGCGTTGAGGATATACTAGGAGAGGAGAAAACTGGTCATGCGGTGGTTGGTGAACTGAGAGTCACTGCAGATTGTAGGCTTGTCGGAAGATGTGGGTCTTCAGGTTCCTCTTGAAGGTTTCCATGGTGGGCAAGAATCTGATGTGTTGGGACAGAGAGCTCCAGAGTATGGGGGATGCATGGAAGAAAACTTGTATGCGGTTGTGGGAAGAAGGGATAAGAAGGGAGAAGAGAAGGAGATCTTGAGAGGAACGCAGGTTGCATGTAGGTAGGTAAAGTTTTTATCTAAATAGGGAGATTGCAATCCAATTATAATTACAAAAAATATAGGCAAATACAACAGCATGGTATTAACATATAAGTCTTTACCAGCCATATAAGGCTATGATTTGCTCTTTGGTGAAGTTATTCCTTTTCCAGCATGTACTAATAGCACAAGAATTTCAACATTTTTAGTGACTACATATATGCAATGTTTAACTGCAAAAAAAAAGTTCATTTAGAAATAGAAACTCATAGTAATTAATTCCAGGATCATGAATAAATATCTGCAACTGCACAAAAGAGGATCATTAGAAATAGCCAATTCCTTCCGTGCAGGATGGTGGTAGGGGACTGTTAAAAGAAAAACAGGTTTCATTCATGTTTTCTTTCTGTTGGTCAATGTAGACAGGAATTTTAGTCAAGGTCATGGGAAAGGGCAGTGCCCTAGATTTTCTTGCAGTCAGATCTGAGACACTCTATGAATCCCTTACAGAACATCAGTTGTTCTGGTAATAGTATCCTGTGCTTATGTAGAAGAAAACATGCTCTGGAATCTTCAGCAATAACCACAGATGGATAGCAATGGCTCTGATGAGTGCCAGATGACATGACCAATATCTAACAGATGAAATGCAAAATTACATATAGACACAACATTAAAGTTATTTATTTGTAGTCATTAAGCATTTATTTGATGTTTTTGTGTCGAATATGACGAATGGTGTCAATTTTAATAAAAGAGAATATTATAACATGAATCAGAGATTACAAACTCATTGATTTCTTTCTTAAAATATAATATTTTTTAAGAAAATCTATGACCAGGATAAGTACAAAAATATAGGGAAAGCAACATTACTTACATTTTTGATCAGACAATATCTTCATATGAATTTTTAACTGTTGACGAAAACTTTGAAATAAAACACAGCTTTCGCTTATCACAATGCTCAATGATAACACAGTTGCCTGTGATACCACCTACAAAGGGTACCGTATATTGTTAAATCTAATATTTTATGCTCAGAGAGTTTCTACTACAATCTATTACTGATTAAATTAAAAAAGGTATTTATATATGTGTGACCCTACAGCATTAGGCATCACAAACATCTGTAAATATCTGTAAACTCTTTTGATGTGGGAAATCAGCTCTTTAGCCATGTCAATACATGCAGAAGTGGTAAGTGCAAAGGGTATTTTGACATATGGTAGTTACCAGCCCTGTAGGAGAACTATGGAGCCAATGAGGAGAAACAGTGCTCTCCTTGAAGTCTATTGTGCTGGAGAGAAAGATGGTCACAGTTGGGACACAGCAGGATCTGTGCAACCGCATGGGACATAGTGTCCTGTGTGGTCCCAGTGGTGCCCAACTGCCAAAAGGTAGGGATCAGCAGGGAAGGGGTGAGTGTGTGTGGAGAGCTCTCTTGATGGGATCATGAGTTGTCAGCAGTGGAAAGAAAGCTAAACTACTTTCCTGTAAGTCTGAGGTACCATGGAAGCCAAGGTCCAGGCGGAGAGAAGTTCAAGGGCGTAGTATAGAGCCATAATCAGCGAGAGTGATGAGAGCTGTGACACACTGCCAGAAAGATAGCGGAGTTCCTCAAACCATCAGAGGCTGTGAGTCTGTTTGTTGATCTGTGGACAGTTGTAATAATCAACATCATCATCAAAAGCTCCAGTAAACATAAGCCTTGTGTTGCACCTGAAGTCTGGACATTATTTATTGAGAATGGCTGATCCTGCATTTCCATCCATAGCTTGAACCCCTTATTATTTTGCTGAGGATGGCCTGCGAGCCGGAAAGACCACCGCCATAGTTGGCCACCATTAAACCCCGGCTCAGTAGAGGTCGACCCAGACATATGCAATCACTCAATGCCTTGAAATGACTGACTAGTCCACATCTAACTCTACCAAGAAGTGTTCCTTTATCACTGCAGAGTTTGGAACTATAGTAGAATGGAGCTGTCAGACAGAAATATCTGGGCACGCCATAAGAAATTCTGTAGACAACTTGTTACCATCTCTGCCTTTTCTATATGGATGTGGCCTGATAGTGTGTTCAGTGCAACAAGGCTGATTACACCAGAGATTACAATTTTCTAGCTACTATTCCTTAGTTATGCCTCTAGTAGTCATCATAACTTAAGAAGCTATTATACTGCTGTATACCATTTGGCTCATCATGAATAATACGCAGATCAGTAGAGATAGATAAGCATGCAGTTGGCTTTTTATTTTCAAACCTGAGATTCATTATCTCCAAGTCTATAGACTGTAAAATGCTTTTCTTATACACAGCACTTATTCTATGCATTACTGCTCTAAGGAGTTAGGTGGTCCAGCCTCCAGTAATGGGATTAGTGGATTCTATTAAGTGTTTTGCCCAGTGGAATGTGTAAAACTTATTCTTGTCCTGGGAACATGTAGCTTTTCTGTAATGTTTGATGGTGTGTTCTCAGAATTATCGTTTCTGTTTGCCTCAAGGTTGTCTACTCTAATCAAAATTAACAGCTTATTGTTTTATAAGATATCTACTGTACAGTGTAAAGGCACCAAAAATTCAGGTTTTATATAAATTTTATCAGTGTGAGGCTGGGGTCACACATAAGCCCTTGGTCCGTTTTTGGCTTCATTTTTGTCATTTTTTTTTTCTAAGTCCAAAAACTGACAGAAAAACGGATTGGATGTAATAAACACTCTGTCCGTTTTTTTCTGGACCTCAAAACATTGCTCTGTCCGTTTTTGAGCCAAAAACGTTGCTAGCAACGTTTTTGGCATCAGTTAAAAAACACATGCGTTTTTTTAACATGGGGCCCTATGGGAAACGCATGCGTTAACGCATATCCGTTTTTAATGAAAAAAAATGAAAAAATGACTAAGGCTGCATTCACACATTGCGTATTTTGCCGCGTTTTTTACGCGCGCTTTTCAAAATACGCAATGTGCCTTTTGTCTGCCTGCAAAGTGAATGGGAAATTCACTTTGCAGTGCAGACATTGCGTAAAAATACGCACTGCGTTTTCCGGGAGAAAGCGCAGCTCCATAAACAATTGATATGTCAATAGTTTACGCAGCTACTTCTGCGTATTCTCCCAGAGGGGAGGAAGAATCCTGCTTCCTCCTCCCCTCTTTGACAGCTGTGGCCGCCCATTAGATTTCCCAGTGTATTAATATACACTGCGAAATCTAAATTAAGCAAAAGCAAGTGAATGAAAAATAAAAAAGAATGAATACTTCACCTCTCCGACGCCTTCTCCCGCTGTCTGGTGCCTTCTGCCGCTATCCGGTCTCCGGTTCTAAGTGAGATCTCTTCTGACAAGACCTGTGGTGATGTCAGAGGGGCGTTCCCGGGCACTCGCGGTCATGTGATACATATCACATGACCGCGAACAGCCAATCAGTGCTGGGAACGGCACGGGAATGCCCCCCCTCTGACGTCACCACAGGTCTTCTCAGTACACCTCTCACTTGGAACCGGAGACCGGAGAGCGGCAGAAGGCACCAGACAGCGGGAGAAGGCGTCGGACAGGTGAAGTATTCATTCTTTTTTATTTTCCATACATTTGCCTCTGTTTAATTTAGATTTCACAGTGTATATTAATACACTGTGAAATCTAATGGGGCTGTCACAGAGGGGAGGAGGAAGCAGGATTTTTCCTCCCCTCTGTGACATCACTACGCTTTCTGGAGTAAAGAAAGCGCAGTGTGTGAAAGCCCCTGCGTATTTTGTTGCGCTTTGTTGCGCGGCCGAAAAACGTGGCAAAAAGCGCGCTCAAAAAAGCGCAGCAAAATACGCAAATGTGTGAACGTAGCCTAAGTCTAAAAAGCGTCCCGGGGTGTAGGAGGCTCAAAAAACACCCCAAAAAAAAAACAGATTGCTCATAGAAATCACTTCCAAAAACGGATTTCTATGTGTGACCCCAGCCTGAGGAATACCTGAAATAACCGTGCACCTACACAGCGTACACATTAACAAGTACAGTCCTCTAGGCTCAGAAATCAATTTCACCCTATGTGGAGACATTACCAAAAAGATCTAAACGTTATTACAGCGGTAATTGCACCACATTTTGCTACAGTTTATACAATTTTACAGAACATGTAAATTTGTGCAGATAAATGATTAAAAAATCACTAAGTCAGTTGGTCCCAGCCTCTCCATAGTGAAGGGATGTTGACCACAACCTCTCCATAGTGAAGGGATGTTGACCACAACCTCTCCATAGTGAAGGGATGTTGACCACAACCTCTCCATAGTGAAGGGATGTTGACCACAACCTCTCCATAGTGAAGGGATGTTGACCACAACTTCTCCATAGTGAAGGGATGTTGACCACAACCTCTCCATAGTGAAGGGATGTTGACCACAACCTCTCCATAGTGAAGGGATATTGACCACAACCTCTCCATAGTGAAGGGATGTTGACCACAACCTCTCCATAGTGAAGGGATATTGACCACAACCTCTCCATAGTGAAGGGATGTTGACCACAACCTCTCCATCGTGAAGGGATGTTGACCACAACCTCTCCATAGTGAAGGGATGTTGACCACAACCTCTCCATAGTGAAGGGATGTTGACCACAACCTCTCCATAGTGAAGGGATGTTGACCATAACCTCTACATAGTGAAGGGATGTTGACCACAACCTCTCCATAGTGAAGGGACGTTGACGACAACCTCTCCATAGTGAAGGGATGTTGACCACCACCTCTCCATAGTGAAGGAATGTTGACCACAACCTCTCCATAGTGGAGGGATGTTGACTTACTAAATTGCAATTTAGGAGCCCCGGAGGCAATTTAAATTCAACGTCCAGGCTACTTTATTAAGACTCCATAAAGCATAATGCAAACACAAAAAATAAATTACCTTTCAGTGCAGCAAACACAGGTAACAGAGTCCAATTAATAACATTTCAATGATAGTCCTGTATACAAGTCCCTGTATGGAGGCTTCACACAGGACACATAGTTGATAGGAGGTATGTATCGCAGAGATGGCTATCCTCTTTGATGTAATCTAAACTATTGGCAAGCATTATTAGGGAATGTCATGGGCAGGATTTCTGAGCAGCTGGAATGATGGGCAGGTCTGGCTGCTCCCATACCCACACCCATGTGTTGCTGCTATTTTGGTGTTAGGCTAGGGTCACACCAGCATTTACCAGTGCATTCAGGGGGGTTATGTTAAAAATTTGAATATGGCAGCATTAGCGCAGTGTTACTGGCATGGTAAGGCTGGGGTCACACTTGGCATGAGCTTTTTAGTGCCTTAAAAAAAAGCATGCCTTTCTGCATGCTTTTTTTCATTTCTGCATGCGTTTTTTAAGGTGTCTGATGACACCCTGTGTTTTTGCATGCGATTTTAAATCAGCACCCAAAAATAGTGCATGCACTATTTTTCAGTGCTGTTTTAAAAACGCATGCGTTTTTAGAAAACGCATGCATTTTTTTAACATGGGCCCCTATGGAAAACGCATGCGTTTTTGGATGGAACTAAATGGTACTAATGTACCATGCGTTTTTGCATGCGTTTTTGATGTCAGCTACTCACATAAGTGTAAAACGCACACAAAAACGCATGGCACTGTTGAATCATCTATTTCCTGGTGAATTTGTACTGTGATGCAGCCACTGAAAACAAAAGGCAATCTGAGCAGACAGATCTCTAGTATAGATTTGAGAGAAAAATAGAGAAACATTTTTATCTTCTGATGAGACAAGTTATAGACTACCTTGGGCTACTTTGCTGAATTAAGGCTGCTTTTGACTCGCCCCCAGGGCCGTGGGTGGTCGGAACCGGGCTGGTTCGGTCTCTCGGGGGATGCACGGGGGCTGAGACCCGACTCCGTGGCCATGCGGAGTCACTAAAAATGTGAGGGAAATGATTTAGGGATTAAGGATCGTGACACCACCCACGGTATTTGGCTATTTGGGCAGACGCAGCCAGACGGGACCACTGAAGATGATGGATGGGTAGCTATGGTGGTATCGCTCCCCATGGGAAAGTCTATGGCGTTGGAAGGCTGTTGGGATGCAAGACGGAGAGCGCAAAGTAACAGATAGACTCATGGTTGTTGTTTCCTCAGGTTCTTTACTGATGGTACTGGCGAACGCCAGGACACTGACAGGTGATGTTACTTGTAGTCCATGCAACTTGGAAGCAACTCAGGGTTCTCCTCACCCTGCAAGTTCTGAGGCCTCCCTGCTGCGCTCCTTCAGCGGGTCCCTGCTGCTGCCTAAAGCTGAGCTGCAGCCCTCTCTCTCTGCCTGCGTTGTGCCAGTATGGCAGGCAGCTCAAGCCATTTTCCAGCCCTATTTCACTTGCGGCTGCTCCTGGACTCTCTCTGCTGCTTTCCCTGCAGACACTGTGGTGTGGCTGGGAGACTTGGAATCTCCCACCCTGCAGCATTGGCTGCCAAGACGTTAGACCCTGCACAGCCTCAGACTCCAGGGTCCAGTTCTGGCGCTCTGCGCTGGAGTGAGCTTGGTACTGCTCCACTCCCCAGGCCCTCCTTGTCTTCATCAGACCCTCACTTACGGGTCCCTCAAGCTAGGTTTCAGCTACCCTGGGACGAGCTTAGCACTGCTCAAGTCCACAGGATGTCTTCTTCCTCAGTACTGCTCCGTACTGAAATAACTAACGCCACCCCAGACCAGAATTTATATGGGAGCTGCCCTGAACACGGGTTTAGAGCTCCCCGTTCAGGCGTGGAGGCAGAAAAGGTGTTGTGTGCTTGGCTCACCTGGTGTGGATACCTTTAGTTGCTCTCAGGTATGACACTACCCGCCGAGGGCGGCAACGACATTGTGGCATCCGGACTCTGGAGTGCCACACTTTCACACTGGCAAATTTGCAAATCCATGTAATTACATGAAATTCATGTAATAGTCATGGACAGGCACGGATCTTTACAAAAGGATGCCAACGGATATCCACGTCATTTTTTTTAACGCATCTATCATCAGTCACCAGAGCTAGGGGTGGGAGAAGCTGCATCTTGCTTTTGAGCATGCTTAGTACAGCAAAATGAATCTGTTTCACAGATCTGTAGGGATCCGTGCTCCATAGAGCTCCATATTAATTTCATAAGGACACCAATGAATCTGTGTCTGTCCATTGGTGTCCGTGATTTTCGAGGAAGCCTAGAAACAGAACATTTTCCGTTTCTGGGTACATGAAAATTGCGGACACCAACGGATTTGTCGGAAAACAGAGACACATGGATGGCCACTTTAGGACTAATCCATGTGCATAGGATAAAATGGGAGGCCATAACAGATTCAAAGCTGTTTCAAAACAGATGGACATGGATTTGAAAATTTGCCAGTGTGAAATCAGCCTTAGATTTAATACAAATTCAATAATACATACAATAAATGTATCAATCATGGGAAAAAAATAATAATAATTAAAGAACTACACAACAGAATTGAGAAACATTAATCTTTCTCATTTATAAGTTTGCATTAGATACTAAGGAATAAACAACTTTGAAAAATTGTTGCAACTAAACAAACACTAGCTAACAAAATTTGTAAGCAAGAAAGATGAATTATCAAAAGTCGGTCTATTATTATTATTTTTATTATTAAACACAGAAAAACACAATGAGAAGTTGTAAAGCGTCTGACATTAAAAATATAGATGCACCATAAATAAAAAATGTGAAAAATCCACATGGATAAATCCATTGAAATATAGTACAGTATATGACAACAATGAGTACACCCCTCACATTTTTCTAAATATTTTACTATTTCTTTTCATGGGATAACACTGAAGATACGACACTTTAATACAAAGTAAAGTAGTCAAGCATACAGCTTGTATAATGGTGGTGAACACACAGCCATTATTATTGTCTAAACCACAGGCAACAAAAGAAAGTACACCCATAAGTGAAAATGGCCATTTGTGCCCGATTAGCCACTCTTCAACCCCCACGACCCGTCATGTGATTCATTAGTTTTACAAGGTTTCAGGTGTGAATGGGAACCAGATTTGATAAATTGGTGTTATGGGTCACACATTCTCTCATGGTGGTCACTGGAAGTTCAACATGGCACCTCATGGCCAAGAATTTTTTAAGGGCATACAAAAAAGAATTGTTTATCTACTAAAAGATGGCCTAGGCTGTAACAAAATTGCCAACACCCTGATACTGAGTTGGTGAGGCCATACAGCGGTTTACCACGCCAAGTTCCTCTCAGAACAGGTCTCGCCATGGGGGACCAATGAAGTTGAGTGCATGTGCTCAGCATCCTATCCAGACGTTTTTAAAACATACATCGGAGTGCTTCCAGCGTTTGCGGTTGAGGTAAAAGGGGTGGGGAGTCAGCCTGTCAGTGCTCAGACCATGTATTATACTCTGCATCAAATTTGTCTGCATAGCTGTCATCCAAGAAGTAGGCCTCTTCTAAAGATGATGCACAAGAAAGCCCACAAACAGTTTGCTGAAGACAAGCAGACAAAGGACATTGATTACTGGAACCAAGTCCTGTGGTCTAATGAGTCCAATATAAAATTATTTGGTTCAGATGGTGTCAAACATTTGTGGATGCAACTAGATGAGGAGTGTTTCTGGCCTACGATTAAGTATGGTGGTGGGAGTGTCATGGTTTGGGGCTGCCGGCTGTGGGGAGCTACAGTCTATTGAGATAACCATGAATGCCAACATGTACTGTGACATGTTTAAGCAGAGCACAATCCCCTCTCAATGGAAACTGGGCTGCAGGGCAGTATTTCAACATGATAACTACCCCAAACACATCTCAATTAGTGTTGAGCGAACATGCTCGGCACTACTCGTTACTCGCACGAGTATCACTGTACTCGGGCGACTCGCCGAGCACCGAGTAATCTCGCGATACTCGTGCTGTGCTCGTGGTCGTCATCTCTCCATGTTGGCGCTCTTTTGAGAGCCAGCCCACGTGCAGGGATTGGCTGACAGACCACTGCAATGCCACAGCCCTCTTGGTTGTGGTATAGCAGTGATTGGCCGGCCTGCACAGCGTCACCGAGCCTTTATAAGTCCCGGCGCGCTGTGCTCGGCATACAGCCTTCCAGACAGTGAGTGTAGGGAGAGTGTCTGCTGCTGATTAGGGACAGATTTGCGGCCCTCATAGGTAGATCCGGATCAGGGCTGCAAACTGCTGCTGCTGACCACAACAGTCCTTCTCAGGACTAATCTAGGAGGACATAGGCAGGGTGATCCAGATCGGAGTCCAAGATTTCCAGTGACCAGAACAGTCCTTCTCAGGACTAATCTCGGAGGATATAGGCAGGGTGATACAGATTGAAATCCAAGCTTTTCTGTGACCATTAGAGTCACCACACTCTTGTACTTAGTACCTTAATACAGGTTAGGGACTTAAATCCTCTCTTCAAACCATTACAGTCACCAGACAGGTGTACGTACTACCTTAATACAGGTTAGGGAACTAAAATCCTAACTCTTGTCATCAAAACAGTCACCAGACAGGTGTACGTAGTACCTTAATACAGGTTAGGGACTAAAATCCTCTCTTCAAACCATTACAGTCACCAGACAGGTGTACGTAGTACCTTAATACAGGTTAGGGAACTAAAATCCTAACTCTTGTCATCAAAACAGTCACCAGACAGGTGTACGTACTACCTTAATACAGGTTAGGGACTAAAATCCTCTCTTGAACCATTACAGTCACCAGACAGGTGTACGTACTACCTTAATACAGGTTAGGGAACTAAAATCCTCTCTTGAACCATTACAGTCACCAGACAGGTGTACGTACTACCTTAATACAGGTTAGGGACTAAAATCCTCTCTTCAAACCATTACAGTCACCAGACAGGTGTACGTAGTACCTTAATACAGGTTAGGGACTAAAATCCTCTCTTCAAACCATTACAGTCACCAGACAGGTGTACGTAGTACCTTAATACAGGTTAGGGAACTAAAATCCTAACTCTTGTCATCAAAACAGTCACCAGACAGGTGTACGTACTACCTTAATACAGGTTAGGGACTAAAATCCTCTCTTGAACCATTACAGTCACCAGACAGGTGTACGTACTACCTTAATACAGGTTAGGGAACTAAAATCCTAACTATTGTCATCTCAACAGTCACCACACTGTTGTACGTCATACGTTTCTACAGGTTAGGGAACTAAAATCCTAACTATTGTCATCTCAACAGTCACCACACTGTTGTACGTCATACGTTTCTACAGGTTAGGGAACTAAAATCCTAACTATTGTCATCTCAACAGTCACCACACTGTTGTACGTCATACGTTTCTACAGGTTAGGGAACTAAAATCCTAACTATTGTCATCTCAACAGTCACCACACTGTTGTACGTCATACGTTTCTACAGGTTAGGGAACTAAAATCCTAACTATTGTCATCTCAACAGTCACCACACTGTTGTACGTCATACGTTTCTACAGGTTAGGGAACTAAAATCCTAACTATTGTCATCTCAACAGTCACCACACTGTTGTACGTCATACGTTTCTACAGGTTAGGGAACTAAAATCCTAACTATTGTCATCTCAACAGTCACCACACTGTTGTACGTCATACGTTTCTACAGGTTAGGGAACTAAAATCCTAACTATTGTCATCTCAACAGTCTCCACACTGTTGTACGTCATACGTTTCTACAGGTTAGGGAACTAAAATCCTAACTATTGTCATCTCAACAGTCACCACACTGTTGTACGTCATACGTTTCTACAGGTTAGGGAACTAAAATCCTAACTATTGTCATCTCAACAGTCACCACACTGTTGTACGTCATACGTTTCTACAGGTTAGGGAACTAAAATCCTAACTATTGTCATCTCAACAGTCACCACACTGTTGTACGTCATACGTTTCTACAGGTTAGGGAACTAAAATCCTAACTATTGTCATCTCAACAGTCACCACACTGTTGTACGTCATACCTTTATACAGGTTAGGGAACTAAAATCCTAATCTCCTGTGACCTCCACAGTGACCAGGCAGTTGTCGCTCTATACAGGCAAAATGCGCAAAGGCGTTGGCAAGGGCGTTGGCAAGGAACAAGGAAGTGGACGTGATGGTGGTGCAGGCAGAGGCCGAGGTCGTGTGCAAGCACTCATTTCGCAACAACAAAGGGCCACATCTCCTCGCTCGCACGTCCTGTCCCAAATTCTTGGGGCCCGCAGCAGTACACCACTGTTGAACCAAGACCAGTGTCAACAGGTTGTTACTTGGATAGCGGATAATGCTTCAAGTCAGATGGGCACCTCCACAAACACCCTGTCTTCCGCACGGTCAACTGTCAGTAGCCGTGATACTGCACCGCACATTTCCCAACCTGATCCTCCTTCCTACCACCTGGCCGATTACACGTCCACGGACATTACAGATCCCACACTAGGACACTCGGAAGAGCTGTTCACGTATCCATTCGCAGAATCTGGCCTGTCGCCACCTCCTCTTGAAGTGGGTCATGAGGAGATGGTATGTACAGATGCCCAAATATTTGAGCAGCCGCGTTATGACGAACGGAACGTTGTCAAAGTGTCTCAACAAGGGGTGGACGATGATGAGACACAATTGCCAGGAAGTCAGGAGGAGGATCAGGGTGCGGAAGAGGAAGACGACGTGGTGGATGATCCAGTAGCTGACCCTACATGGCAGGAGGATATGCAGAGCGAGGACAGCAGTGCACAGGGGGAGGGAGGCGTAGCATCACAACAGCCAGTACGAAGCAGGGGTGCGTCCGCAGGCAGAAGGCAGGCAACCGTTCCCCGGAACAACAACACGACTCAAGGTGCCTGTGCAAATGTTCGGTCTTCCCGAGTCTGGGAGTTTTTTAAGTTGGCTCCAGAAGACTCTAAAAAGGCCATTTGCCACACCTGCCATGCCACTATCAGCAGGGGTACGAAAACTAGCAGCCTGACCACCACTAGCATGATCAGGCACATGTCAGCCAAGCACCCGACTTTGTGGGAAGTACCACAGAGTCGAGGAGCGGTGCGTGCTGATGTCACTGCTAGGTCTTCGGCTGTTGTGCATGCAAGCCAATCCCCTGTCCATGCTGGCCGCGAACAAGCCTCCGGTCCTGCACCTGAAGTTGCTGAAGCACAAATTACGCCACCATCAAGCACGTCCTTGTCCCAGCGCAGCGTTCAATTATCCATTCAGCAAACATTTGAACGCAGGCGCAAATACGCTGCCAATGCCCCACATGCCACAGTCCTCAATGCTCACATTTCGCGACTCATAGCGCTAGAAATGTTGCCTTTCCGTCTGGTGGAGACGGACGCATTCCGCGACCTGATGGCGGCTGCTGTCCCACGTTACTCGGTCCCCAGCCGACACTATTTCTCCAGATGTGCCGTCCCCGCATTGCATAACCACGTGTCCAACACCATCACACGTGCCCTGAACAATGCTGTTTCAGCCAAAGTCCACCTAACCACAGACACGTGGACAAGTGCTTGTGGGCAAGGCCGCTACATCTCCTTGACGGCACACTGGATTAATATTGTGGAGGCTGGGACCCAGTCTGAGCGAGGGACGGAACACGTCCTTCCCACACCAAGGATAGCAGGCCCTACCTCTGTCACGGTTTCACCGACACTCTACAGCTCCGGAATGTCATGCTCTTCAGCCTCCTCCTCCTCCACCTGCGCATCCTCATCCACTGTACCCTCCACACCAGTCCCAAGCTGGAAGCACTGCAGCACTGCCTCTGCAAAGCGGCAACAGGCTGTGCTGAAGCTAGTCTGCATAGGTGACAAACCCCACAATGCAGAAGAGGTGTGGACAGCTCTGAAACAGCAGGCAGATCACTGGCTCACACCTCTGAACCTAAAGCCAGGAAAGGTCGTGTGTGACAATGGCCGGAACCTGGTGGCAGCTTTGAGGCGAGGGCAGCTGACGCATGTTCCATGCGTGGCCCATGTGCTCAACCTGGTGGTTCAGAGGTTTGTGAAGTCATACCCGGAGGTGTCTGACCTGCTGGTAAAAGTTCGGCGTCTGTCTGCACATTTTCGCAAGTCACCTGCTGCTTCAGCCGGCCTTGCAAGCTTTCAGCGCCGTTTGCGTCTTCCGGCCCACAGACTGGTGTGTGATGTCCCCACGCGTTGGAATTCAACGTTGCACATGTTGGTCAGGATATGTGAGCAGAAGAGGGCAGTTGTGGACTACCTGCATCACCTAAGCCGTCGGGAAATGGGTCAAACTCCACACATAACACCTGAGGAGTGGAGATGGATGTCGGACCTATGCACCGTCCTCCAAAACTTTGAGGACTCCACCAAGATGGTGAGCGGTGATGACGCCATTATTAGCGTCACCATACCACTACTCTGCCTTCTAAAACGGTCTCTGCTGAAAATAAAAGAGGACGCATTGCAGGCAGAGCGCGATGACTTTGAGCAAGAAACTGTAGTGGGTGTGGGTGAAAACACACAGCCCAGCCTCATGTCATCACAACGTGTAGTGGAGGACTATGACGAGGAGGAGGAGGAGGAGGATGAAGACATGGAGCAACTCTCAGGCCAAATTGGGGATATGACATGCACACCAGTCATACCCTCGATTCAGCGTGGCTGGCCAGAGGACAGGGGAGATGAGGAGGAGGAGGAGGAGGAGGAGGAGGAGGACAGCATGTTCAGTCATCATGTTGGTCTGGATACTGATGTGATGACTGTTAAGAGTCTGGCGCACATGGCTGACTTTATGGTAAGCTGCCTGTCTCGTGACCCTCGCGTTCAGAACATCTTGGCCGACAATCAGTACTGGTTGGCAACACTCTTAGACCCACGCTACAAGGAGAACTTTATGTCTCTCATTCCTGAGGCGGAGAGGTCAGCCAAAATGCTGCAGTTCCAGAGGGCCATAGTCACGGAAGTTGTGAAATCCTTCCCCTCACAAAACGCTAGCGGCATAGGTCAGGATTCGATGGACAACCAAGGCGTACGGCCGAGAGGGGCACAAGTCCAATCCGCCAGAGGCAGGGGAACTGTCTTTACGATGTGGGACAGTTTTCTCAGCCCCTCACGTACCACAGCCCCTGAGGTGCGGGGTAGTGCCACCAGAAATGCTAAGTTCGGGCAGATGCTGAAGGAGTACCTTGCAGATCGAACAACTGTACTGCGAGATTCATCGGTGCCTTTCAATTATTGGGTCTCCAAGCTCGACACGTGGCATGAATTGGCTCTCTACGCCTTGGAAGTCCTGGCCTGCCCTGCCGCTAGCGTTTTATCAGAGCATGTTTTCAGTGCAGCAGGTGGAATCATCACTGATAAACGCACCCGCCTGTCAACTGAAAATGCGGACAGGCTCACTCTGATCAAGATGAACAAGGGTTGGATTGGGCCAGACTTCACCACACCACCAGCAAATGACAACTGAATTTTATTTTGTTATTTGAATTTGACATGTACCTCCACTCACCCATGGGTACACACTTCCGTACTTTGGCTAATCGCTGGACTGCTACTCCTTCTCCTCATGTGACACCATGATGAGCGTTAGAATAGTTAGGCTCTTGTTTGAGGTATACCCGCAGTGGTAAATTTTTTAGCCCATTCTGTTAGAATGGGCATTACAACGACAGGAGACCCGCTCCTTTTCAATGGGAAAAATGTTTTTATGTACTCCTACACGTCTCTATCCAGGGACAAAGAGGAGCCTCACAATTTTTGGCTGCCCTGACAAAAGGGCTACACTACAATACACCCTGTTCTTCTTAACAGGCCCTCCTGCACGTCTCCATCCAGGGACAAAGAGGAGCCTCACAATTTTTGGCTGCCCTGACCAAAGGGCTATACTACAATACACCCACTTGAGGGTTACAGGCCCTACTACATGTCTGAATGCATGGGTCATTGTTGAACCTCCAAATTTTTGGCTGCCCTGACCAAAGGGCTATACTACAATACACCCACTTGAGGGTTACAGGCCCTACTACATGTCTGTAAGCATGGGTCATTGTTGAATCTCCCAATTTTTGGCTGCCCTGACCAAAGGGCTATACTACAATACACCCAGTTCTTCTTAACAGGCCCTACTGCACGTCTCCATCCAGGGACAAAGAGGAGCCTCCAAATTTTTGGCTGCCCTGACCAAAGGGCTATACTACAATACACCCACTTGAGGGTTACAGGCCCTACTACATGTCTGTAAGCATGGGTCATTGTTGAACCTCCCAATTTTTGGCTGCCCTGGCCAAAGGCCTAGGCTAAAATACACCCATTTGAGGTTTACAGGCCCTACTACATCTCTGTAAGCATGGGTCATTGTTGAACCTCCCAATTTTTGGCTGCCCTGACCAAAGGGCTATACTACAATACACCCACTTGAGGGTTACAGGCCCTACTACATGTCTGAATGCATGGGTCATTGTTGAACCTCCAAATTTTTGGCTGCCCTGACCAAAGGGCTATACTACAATACACCCACTTGAGGGTTACAGGCCCTACTACATGTCTGTAAGCATGGGTCATTGTTGAATCTCCCAATTTTTGGCTGCCCTGACCAAAGGGCTATACTACAATACACCCAGTTCTTCTTAACAGGCCCTCCTGCACGTCTCCATCCAGGGACAAAGAGGAGCCTCCAAATTTTTGGCTGCCCTGACCAAAGGGCTATACTACAATACACCCACTTGAGGGTTACAGGCCCTACTACATGTCTGTAAGCATGGGTCATTGTTGAACCTCCCAATTTTTTGGCTGCCCTGGTCAAAGGCCTAGGCTAAAATACACCCATTTGAGGTTTACAGGCCCTACTACATCTCTGTAAGCATGGGTCATTGTTGAACCTCCCAATTTTTGGCTGCCCTGACAAAGGGCTATACTACAATACACCCACTTGAGGTTACAGGCCCTACTACATGTCTGAATGCATGGGTCATTGTTGAACCTCCAAATTTTTGGCTGCCCTGACCAAAGGGCTATACTACAATACACCCACTTGAGGGTTACAGGCCCTACTACATGTCTGTAAGCATGGGTCATTGTTGAATCTCCCAATTTTTGGCTGCCCTGACCAAAGGGCTATACTACAATACACCCAGTTCTTCTTAACAGGCCCTCCTGCACGTCTCCATCCAGGGACAAAGAGGAGCCTCCAAATTTTTGGCTGCCCTGACCAAAGGGCTATACTACAATACACCCACTTGAGGGTTACAGGCCCTACTACATGTCTGAATGCATGGGTCATTGTTGAACCTCCCAATTTTTGGCTGCCCTGGCCAAAGGCCTAGGCTAAAATACACCCACTTGAAGGTTACAGGCCCTACTACATGTCTGTAAGCATGGGTCATTGTTGAACCTCCCAATTTTTGGCTGCCCTGGCCAAAGGGCTATACTACAATACACCCATTTGAGGTTTACAGGCCCTACTACATCTCTGTAAGCATGGGTCATTGTTGAACCTCCCAATTTTTGGCTGCCCTGGCCAAAGGCCTAGGCTAAAATACACCCACTTGAGGGTTACAGGCCCTACTACATGTCTGTAAGCATGGGTCATTGTTGAACCTCCCAATTTTTGGCTTCCCTGGCCAAAGGCCTAGGCTAAAATACACCCACTTGAGGGTTACAGGCCCTACTACATGTCTGTAAGCATGGGTCATTGTTGAATCTCCCAATTTTTGGCTGCCCTGACCAAAGGGCTATACTACAATACACCCATTTGAGGTTTACAGGCCCTACTACATCTCTGTAAGCATGGGTCATTGTTGAACCTCCAAATTTTTGGCTGCCCTGACCAAAGGGCTATACTACAATACACCCACTTGAGGGTTACAGGCCCTACTACATGTCTGTAAGCATGGGTCATTGTTGAACCTCCCAATTTTTGGCTGCCCTGACCAAAGGGCTATACTACAATACACCCACTTGAGGGTTACAGGCCCTACTACATGTCTGAATGCATGGGTCATTGTTGAACCTCCCAATTTTTGGCTGCCCTGACCAAAGGGCTATACTACAATACACCCACTTGAGGGTTACAGGCCCTACTACATGTCTGTAAGCATGGGTCATTGTTGAACCTCCCAATTTTTGGCTGCCCTGGCCAAAGGCCTAGGCTAAAATACACCCATTTGAGGTTTACAGGCCCTACTACATCTCTGTAAGCATGGGTCATTGTTGAACCTCCCAATTTTTGGCTGCCCTGACCAAAGGGCTATACTAAAATACACCCACTTGAGGGTTACAGGCCCTACTACATGTCTGTAAGCATGGGTCATTGTTGAACCTCCCAATTTTTGGCTGCCCTGACCAAAGGGCTATACTACAATACACCCACTTGAGGGTTACAGGCCCTACTACATGTCTGTATCCAGGGGCATTGGTGAACCTCCAAATTTTTGACTGCCCTTGCAATGGAAGATACTACAATAGACCTAGTTCCTCAAAATGGGCACTTTATTTCTACACAGGGCTTCATGTACGTCTCTTGTCAGGGTCATCGGAGTATCGCACAATGTTTTCACGTAAAATCTTTTATGTAATCACAAAAAGTGACATACACCAGCTGTATTTCACTATTGGGTATGTGCCCTTAACATTTCCACCCGAAATATTCATTTTGGTGTCATTTTGGAAGGTTTTCTGGACACTCCGTAAAATTGGCGTGAAACTCGGACAACATTGTTCATAGCTGTGACTTTTGAGTGAGAAATGCTTCCAGGGGTCTTCCCCATGGTGTTGCCATGTCATTTCAGCACTCTTCTGAGACTTTTGTGACATTTTTAGGGTTTTTCCAGGCAGCCGGCAGTCATTTCATAAAAATACTCGTGTCTCCCATAGGATAACATTGGGCTCGTTACTCGGGCCGAGTACACGAGTATCTCGGGATGCTCGGCCCGAGCTTCGAGCACCCGAGCATTTTTGTACTCGCTCATCACTAATCTCAATATTACCACGGCTTTGCTATAGAAACTGAGAGTAAAGGTGCCGGACTAGCCAAGCTTGTCTCCAAACCTAAACCCTATTGAGTATCTGTGGAGCATCCTCATATGTGGAAGAGAACAAGGTCTCAAACATTCTCCAGCTCTGCGATGTTGTCATTGAAGAGCATTCCAGTGGCAACCCCTGAAGCTTTAGCAAACTTCTTATCCAAGGCAGTTCAGGCAGTGCTTTAAAACAATAGGAACATTGGAAAATTTATCAGCTCACCATCAAAGTCATGCTGTAGTCCACTTCATGATTACTATTAGCAGCTAGGGATGAGTGAGTACTGCAAGAATCGGACTCGCTATACTCGCAACGAGTAGGTCCCGGTATTCATTACTCGTTGCGAGTATAGTGAGTCCAATGGCAGTGAATGGGCGGGCGAGTACTTTCCCAGTGTATCCATATATACTCTGCAAAAGTGCACTAAAAGTGAATAAAACTTGTTAAAAGATAAAAAAATATCATACTCACCTATCCGACGCCTGCACCGGGACCGGCAAAGAAGACAGCCGATCATCGACAAGGACCTGTGAGTCTGACAGCCAATCAGATGGCTGGTAGCGATCTGGCCAATCAGATGGCCAGACGTCACAAACCACCTGATCACTACCAGCCACCTGATTGGTCAGATTGCCAGGTCTTGAACGTGCATCAATGACCTGGCAATCTGGCCAATCAGGTGGCTGGTAGCGATCACAGCTGGATTTTAATTATACCATAATATGATTTTACAGTTACAATAAGAATAGAGTTATATATTGGTGCTGGATTTAAATTTCCTTTCTGCTTTAAAATGATGTTGGCCACATTTTGGGCACAATTTGGCCATTTTCACTTGGGGTGTAATCACTTTTTTTGCTGTTGGTTTCGATATCTGTGGCTGTAAGTTATTTAGGGGGCACATAAAATGTACACTGTTACACAAATTGTACACTACTTCATATTTGATCAAGTATCATATCTTTAGTGTTGTACCATGAAAATATATAATAAAATATTTACAGAAATGTTTGGGGTGTACTTACTTTGGTGATATACTGAACATTAGTACATTTACTCCATTGTTTTAAGTTGATTTTAAGTTTAAGGCTTTGATGCACCTCAAAAAATAGGCAAATTGTCCCGTGGACAATATCCTGAGCATGACACATTTGGGGTCCACATGGTGCACCTTTCATGTCATATTGCATTACATTTGAAGAAACTAAAGCTGTAAACCCCTGTAGTGCATGCATAAGCTCAGTTAAGCATATCTTTTCAAAGGTGGGTGGGAATATTTTCTCTTACTTTAATTGATACCCAGAAAGAGCCAACAAATTGTAGGAAGGAAACCTTTTGATTGACCTGGTAATGGTAACATGTAATAATTCCTACTGGCAGCTCCCAGCTCTAAAGCACCCACATCTAAAACTATCAGAGAAAATGTAGACTATGTAGATTAAAAAGCATTGACAATATTAGCGATTTTTGGTACTTATTTAGCTCTCATGTACAATGCTTAGAAATATAGTGCCCAATACCAGAAGCTCATTTACAGCAGTATACAGGAACTGATGCCAGTGCCCGGAAAGAAGCCATCATGAACCCAGTAGTAGTATGCTGACATACTGTTCCCGTACCCTGACCTTCTGCTTGAAGCAGCTTCCAAAAGAGAATCTGAGAGGGACAGGTGTATAAAGTCACATACAAACAAAATGCTTGACAGAAGCACGCCAATTCTGGTAATAAAACTGCTCATAAATGTGATAAAATAAAATATTAGTTGTATAAACTCACATATTTCGCCATAACTGATTTGTGCTAAAGATACTATCAGCCAGAGATATTTATGCATGAACATAGCATTGTTGTGCATTTATACTGGAAGATAGTGTTTTCCAAAATATATGGTAATTCTGTGTAGTTATGTGGCACCCCTGTGACCAGGACACTGCAGTAATGCTGCACCTACTCCATAGTTAAGGGCCCTTTACACGCCGCGACGGCAGGCTGGATACATCCCGCTACAGGCAACAAATGTAGCTTGTAGCGCCAATGTAGCCCGTCGTAGCGGCGTCTGAAGACGTGACGCTACAGCCGGCAACAGATACATCTGTTTCCTAGGTCTGCTCGAAAACTGATGGCTACAAAGCCGATTGTAGCGAGCTGTATCGGCGTGTAAAGAGGCAACGGAAGGGAACTCTGGACACCCGGGGCTGTAGCTGCAATGTAGCTAAGGCGTGTCCCAGGCTCTGGGATACCGCGCCCCATCACCGATCATTGGAGGAAGCTCCTGCATGACGATTGGTAGTCGCTGCCTAGGGCGGCATATTTAAGGAGCTGACGAGTCACACTACACAATTGCTCGAGTGTGCTGTATTACTCAGCCTCCTGCGATGCCTGGCCAATCATGATGATATTGCGCTGTCCTATCATCGTACGGACGGCTCGTAATCCACGATTGTGGCACGCCATATTAGCTTATTGTAGCGCTGTGTAAACGTGGTACGCTAAGCTACAGCTGGCTACTTGACACACCCGGCGATGTAGCTAGCTACAGATGTAGCGTGGCGTAGCGCACCTTATGGCGGCGTGTAAAGAGGGTGCGTTGACCGTTTGTAGCTGTTTGAGCGTGCTCGTGCACGTGAAGTAGCGGGATGTATCCAGCCTGCCGTCGCGGCGTGTAAAGGTACCATTAGGGTGTCACTGTTCCCAGGTGGGAGGGATTGCAAATGCGAGACACACAGAATTGCACACAACATCATTCCAATTCCAGGTTGGGGTATTCGGGCGTACTCCATTGAGAGGGAGAACCCCATCTTTTAGTCAGGAGAAGGGGTTAGCAAGTAGTTAGTGAGTAGTGAGAGAGAGAACGTTGGAGGAAGGCATCCGGAGCGGACGAAGGATTGAGAGAGTCCTAGGGGGCACGGGAGTGGGGGATCCACCCGTGTGCCCCGAATCCGTTCCCGACCCGAGTTGGATGGAGGGACTAGTTGCCCAATGGGACTGGCCCTGATCTGGTTTGGGTGCCCCAGGCCCCGACCAGGAAAATCGGAGGCCACTGGCTTTCCAGGAGCTGTGGCCATTATATGCAGAACGATGGCTAAGACTAGGGCCAGGGGACATGCCGCTGCAGTCACCAGCCTGGGACCCTGTACAAAGGCGCAAGGCTGGAAAGGCAGGTAGCCAGTGCAGGAAAGAGCAACCCATGAATGGTGCCTAGGCTGAGCGATCCTAATTTCCAGGGGGACTATCCTGCTGCATTTTGGAGAAGCACAGCACCCAGCTGGGTGACCTTGCCCGAACATAATATAGAGTTAAACTGGTAAAGCTGGAGATGCAGTGTCTTTTTGTCCCTTTTTCAAATGATAATGGTCCTTTGCATTGGTGGCACCTTTGTGCCTCATATTCCTCATGTAATAGTGGTGCAGGTCCTCTATTGGAATGTCATCTCCACACTGTTCAGATAGCCAAAACCTTCAAAGATAACTAATCCTGCATGAAAATGCTAACAAGCAAAATATTCAAGTGTGAAATCATGAAACTTTTATGAAGGTCACACAATGCTTGGAAGTACAAAATTTCCTACAAATTGCAAACTTAATGCAAAGAAATTAAAGATTAATTGGATGAGCTAATCTATCTTTCATACAATTCCCTGAAGTGTTTCCACCCTTCAGCATTTAACATGTGAGAGCTCCAACCAGTTCTTAAACATTCTGCTCTGATCGCACTAAAAGCCTAAACAAAAATGACTACTACAGACATATTAATATCACTTGCTTTACAGAATAAGCCGAATTTACACTCCAGGGTATCATGCAAGATGGCTAAAAATACCGTAGATGATTTGCATTTGGTCTAGGGGGAACTTTGTATGTTAAAGGAAAAGTGCAAACTTGTACTGTCATAAGTATCCTACTTATATATGGAGTAGAAAAAGAGGACGCAGACACCCAGATAAGTACATGTGTGTACATTTGTGTGTATGTATATGTTTGTACATGTATGTATGTGTGTACATGTATGTACAAACTGGTGCATCTGCATAATATTATCATCAAAAAGTTTTTTTAGTAATTCAATGCAAAAAGTGAAATACTTATATTACACAGAGTCATTACAAATACAGTGATCTATTTCAAGGGTTTATTTCTGTAAATGTTGATGATTATGGTTTACAGCCAATGAAAACCCTAAGGTCAAATCTCAGAAAATTAAAGTAGGGAGGATGAAGGGTTAAAAACTGCACTGCCATGTTCCACGAGACATCAAAAGGTGAATATAATATTTATTTATTATTCCCTGAAATGCCCTGATACATGGTAATATGATATTGATTTGTCCCGAGGAAGGGGCCAGGGAGCCCTGAAACGCATTGACTAATAAATCAATATTATATTCACTTTTAGATGTTTTTAAACCTTCATCCTCCCTACTCTATATGCACCACGCTGGGGACCGCAGCAGCCATGATATGCTTTTATTGTGGTTGTGACTCTCACAACCACACAAGGTGACACCTCTGATGAATATTTAGGTCATATTTTATCTCTCAGACCCTTCGTCCTCCCTACTTTAACTTTATGAGATAATAACCTTTGGGTTTTCATTCTGTGTAAGCCATAATCATCAACATTAACAGAAATAAACACTTGAAATAGATCACTCTGTGTGTAATGACTCTATATAATATATGGGTTTCACTTTATGTTTTGAATTACTGAAATAAATTAACTTTTTGATGATAAATATACCGTATTTTTCTAATTCCTGCACCTGTATGTGTCTGTGTGTTCTTGTGTATATGTGAATACAAATATGTATATATGTACATGAATGTGTATAAATGTACATAAGTACCGTATATACTCACGTATAAGCCGAGTTTTTCAGCCCAAAAATTGGGCTGAAAAGTCCCCCTCTCGGCTTATACGCGAGTCACTGTATACTGTATACACTGTATACAGTGTATACAGTATACAGGCCCGCCCCCATCAGTATACAGGCCCCCCCTTGATGCACAAACCTGTAAAGGAAGAGATTAGTATACTTATCACTGTCCCGCTGCCGCTGTCCCGCCGCCGTCATCGCGCTCCTCCGTCTTCATCCGTCTTCTTCCGGTCGGCGCAGGCAATGACGTCATTGTCTGCGTGCTAGAGGAAGCCGGAAGACGCTGGATGAAGACGGAGGAGCGCGATGACAGCGGCAGGACAGCGGCAGCGGGACAGCGGAGGGATAAGTATACTAATCTCTTCCTTTACAGGATTGTGCACCAAGGGGGGGCCCTGTATACTGATGGGGGGGCTGTATACACTTCTGGGGCTGCTGTATACTACCTCTGGGGCTGCTGTATACACCACTAGGGCTGCTGTATACTACCACTGGGGCTGCTGTATATACCTCTGGGGCTGTATACTACCCCTGGGGCTGCTGTATACTACCTCTGGGGCTACTGTATACACCACTGGGGCTGCTGTATATACCTCTGGGGCTGTATACTACCACTGGGGCTGCTGTATACTACCACTGGGGCTGTATATACCTCTGGGGCTGCTGTATACTACCTCTGGGGCTGCTGTATACTACCACTGGGGCTGCTGTATACTACCACTGGGGCTGCTGTATACTGCCACTGGGGCTGTATATACCTCTGGGGCTGCTGTATACTACCTCTGGGGCTGCTGTATACTACCTCTGGGGCTGCTGTATACTACCACTGGGGCTGCTGTATATACCAGTGGGGCTGCTGTATATACCTCTGGGGCTACTGTATATAACACTGGGGCTGCTGCTGTATACTACCTCTGGGGTTGCTGTATATACCACTGGGGCTGCTGTATATACCTCTAGGGCTGCTGTATACCACACTGCTGGGGGCTGTATACCTGTGCTGGGGTCCACCCTCGGCTTATACACGAGTCAATAGGTTTTCCCAGGTTTTGGGGCCAAAAGTAGGGGGTCGGCTTATACACGGGTCGGCTTATACACGAGTATATATGGTATGTATGTGTCTACATATGTGTATATGTGTATAAATCTTGTCCTCTTCCACTATTTCTTTCAAATCTTTGCTTGAATTTGTCGACATGCAGTCAAACAAGGCACTTACCTCTTCACCCCAGCCAGCACTATCACAATCTTGGATGCTCTTTATGCCCAAATCCCCTTAATAAACAAGGGACATAAAGATGCCACACAATGATTATATTACTGAGCAATATTAGCAATAATACTAGTTTAAAATCTCAGCAAAAGTTTTTCCTTTAACGTTTTTGTATTATATTAGATACAGTGGAACTTAAAAGTTTTGGACCCCTTCAGAATTTTTCATATTTCTGCATAAATGTGACGTAAAAGTACATCAGATTTTCTTACAAGTCCTAAATGTAGATATAGAGAGCAAAATGAAACAAATGAGTCAAAATATATTACACTTTGTCATTTTTTAACTTGAGGAATATGATCCAATATAACATGTTTGTATGTGGCAAAAGTATGGGAAACTTTAGAATTAGCAGGTGACTTGAAAATGAATTTAAAATCTTGTGTTATAATCATTGGGATGACAATCAGTTGTCAGTGGGACGCCTGTTTTATCTAAAAAACCTGGATCTATCAAAGTCTGTATTCCACAACACGTTTGTGGAAATTAACCATGGTACAAACAAAGGACATTGTTCGAACTTCAGAAGAAGAGTTAAGGCCTTGTTACACATAACGACTTCTCCAGCGATCCTGACAGAGATAACGACCTGCCTGGATACCCGCTGTGTATCATAGTTACTAGTGTCCTCCCTGCTTACAGGCAGCGCTAAGCAGCGAGGACGCTGGTAACCATGGTAAACACCGGGTATCTAGGCAGCGCGCGTTGCATAGATACCCGGTGTTTACCATGGTTACCAGCCAGTGAGGTCACTGATCGCTGGTTTCTCGCTGTCACACGCAGCGATGCGTGTTGACCAGCGAGAAACCAACAATCAAGAAATGACCCAGAGCAATTTGCAGCGATCAGTGACCTCACAGCAGGGGCCTGATCGCTGCTAAGTGTCACACAGAATGACATCGCTGGAGAGATCATTGTAATGTCACAGTTACAACGATCTCTCTAATGATGTCGTTATATGTGACTGGGCTTTTAGGCTAGGGCCACACTAGCGCTGTGGCCACTGTCATGGGGGGTCCGCCAAAAAGCAAGATTCAGGCAGCATTAGGACAGCATCACCATAGTGTAATGCTGCCTTAATGCAGCCAATAGAGTCCTATGGATGACGGACTCCATAGCCCATGCAAACACCAGCATGTAAGTGCCGGAGTTTGAAATCTCGCGCTATTTCGTAGCGCACAGGAAAACATTCCTTGTCAAATTCCGGCACTTACATGCCGGCATTTGCATGCGCTATAGAATCCATCACCTAAAAGACTCTATCGGCAGCGTTAAAGCAGCGTTACACTACAGTAACGCTGCTTTAATGCTGCCGGAATCCTGCTTTTCGGTGGATCCCTTCATGACGGAGGTCACAACACTAGTGTGGTCCTAGCCTAATTGATGCTCATGATGCTGGAAAAGGTAGCATAACCCTTTGAGAAGAGTTTGGGGTCTACCAACCCACAGTTAGACAGATTTTGAAAGCTACTGTACAAAGAACATTACTGCCCATCTGCAGCTTGCAAAGGTAAAGATCATTTTTCAGAACTATTGGAACAGTGTTTTGTAATGGAAACCCAATAGATTAACATAGAACTTTTAAGTTTAAATTAAAAAAAATGTTTGTAGAAAGAAAAACATTTTAATGGAGCATAAAAACCTCATGCCATCTATGAACCACAGAAATGATAGTATCTAGGTTTCAACCAGTTTTGCTTCATCTGGGTCAGGGTCGCTTGTTATCATTGTTGAAACAATGAATTTTGTAATATACATGTGAAGCACCCAGACAGGGGTACTCAGATCTCGGACAGAGATTTGGGATGCTGTCACTGGTGGCCTGGTCCGAGTCTGTGGCCCTAGTGGTCAACTGAAAATAAAATATTAAAATAGTACAGTCTCGTGACGTCACCTGCAGTTCTGGTGATGCTCACCAGTGCCGCTCTCAGACCGCCGGGGATCATGGTATTGCAGCTGGATGGATTGGCTCCCTGCAGGCGGAGCAGATCCCCGGGGCAGCAATTTACTAGTTTGTGCAGAAAGAATCACTGAGGCTTGTTAGCTCTATACGGGTACTTTACTGGCAACTGATTACAATGGTATTCAAGTTCACAGTTAAATAGTCTTTGCAGGTAGCTGGCCAGGTAGTCACTGAGGAGAAAAATGTCTCTTTGAGGCTCCCAGAGTGTACCTTCTGCTTTCCTTCACTGTCCCATTAGTTTCCTTGCACCTCCTTACTTCCGTGCGCTGCCCTGCACAGCCCACTTTTGTTCCAGGTCCGTCGGGTGCTTCTTCTCTTCTAAGGGTCTCAACCCGATTTAGTGATCCTGGTGGAGCTGCACGTTCTGGATGGGGGAGTCAGGGCTATTAGATAGACCCACGACCTACCAGTGTTGACGGCTCAGGGATAGACTCCTGCACCACGACTCGGAGCCGGTTCTCCGTTGTGGACTAGGATTCCCCTGGACTGTCGGTAAGCTCCGGCACTGGGTCTCCTCCGTCCGTCTGGGTCGCTGTTCCTTTCAGGCACCCTCCCTGAGGTCCCCTGTAGGGATTTTTCCCTGCTTTGTCGCTCAGACTAGACTAGATCTGTCTGTTAGTTTCCCGCTTCTCCCTACCCTAACTCTCCTCCCACCGAGACCGGTTACCCTGGTGTCGGGTTGCCAATTGGTCCCCTAGTCTAGGTGTAGGGATGCCGGGATGAGAGCCTCAGGTTGACGTTACACTCCCCAAAGACGGGAATACCACACACTCTGTTGTAGGTGCACTACCCCTACTGTGGCGCACTGACCAGTGGGGCACCACACAAGCAAATTCTAAAGTACAATGTAGGACATCTGTCGATGAGCTGAGTCTCAAGAGAACATAGGACATGAATCAAGACAATCAGCTAAAACACATGAGTCATTCTAAAAAAGAATAAATATTATGCACGTGCCACCAGGAGGGTGACTTCGAACATCCATGGAGGAGGTGGACCCACTGAACCACAGGGAGGACTCAGGCCTAGCCAGATTAGGGAAGGGCAGCGTCCTTGGACTGTGGTTGCAAAGTCGGGCAACGCAACACCAGGACAGAATACTGGCTAAGGTCAGGTGGAACTGGCACAGGAACACAGTACAGTTTTGGTGGGACTGGCATGAGAATAGAGTACAGTTCAGGAATGGATCAGCAGTAATATAGATACTAGGACACAGGGAGAGATCAGGAACACAGGCAAGATGGATAAGGAGACAGGTCAGTCCCAGGACAAAGGAATAGACAGAAAAGGCCATTAGGCTAGAGACAGACAGGACTCAAACAGAACAACAGTCTCTATAAGCCATCAGGCTACACATCCGGCAAGGCTCCAGACATCGGGCAGAGGTAGTCAGACACCAGACATCAGAAAAGGCTCCGGACATCAGGCAAGGCTCCAGGCATCAGGCAAAGCTTCAGACATCAGGCAGGGCTCCATATATCGTGTAGATATCGTCAGACACCAGACATCAGGCAATGCTCCAGACATTGGGAAAAGATCATCAGACACCGGACATTGGGCATGGATCTAGTCATCGGGCAGAGGTTGGCTAGGGTCACATTTGCAGTTTTATTTTACATACTGATCCGGTTTTGAGCATTAAAAATGCTCAAAATTGGATCCGGATCCGCAGCCCATCGGCTGCAATAGAAAAGCCGGATCCAGTTTTGCAGCCTGCGGTAAAAATCATGCAGGCTGCGTCTATCGCAGCAGTTGCAAAACCAGATCTGTTTTTTTTAACATGGGCGCCTATGGGACCAGATCCGGTACCGCAAGATACATAAATTGTACCTTGCGGTACCGGATCAGTTTTCGGATCCAGCTTTGAAAATTGCAAAAATCCTGCAATACTGCAAAACTGGATACGTTAATGCATCCAGATCCAGAATGAGGATTGCTTATTGACAAATTTTAAGAAGTATGAAGGCACAGTCCAATACCGCATCCGGTAAGAGATGTGGTTACCGGATTGTGCCTTCTAAGTGTGACCCTAGGCGTTGTTAGATACCGGACATTTGGCAAGGCATTAGACCTTGAGCAACAGTCGTCAGGCATCAGCAGTGTAGACTGAAGCAGGATGGTATAGATACAGCAGATACACAGGACTTCAGGTACGGGCTAACACAGGCATGGCAAGTGTGAATCATAGTAGGACAGTGCAGACACAGCAGGTACACAGACTTATTAAAAATAGCTAAATAACACAACAAAATGATACATATATAGAGGGGAACAAGAGGATCTCATAAAAACCAATAGAGTGAGGAGGTAAAATGGCACCTACATTATCCCTGTCAGACCCTAATAATAAAAATCTGTTACACCAAAAAGTCACCAAAAACTCATCATAGAGACATATAGACAAATACCACCAGGCCATAATCAAAGATAACCACAGCAGTAATATCATAGAGTGGATAATACAGCCTTGCTGATCACTAACCATAACACTGTGCTGAGACTGAATTTAACACCACACAGTAACCATATGGTGGTAAAATGAGTTCTACACCAGTGTTTTGAAGACCACATACAGCATGTATATACTATAGGTTCTCAACAGTGATGCTCTTGTTGATTGTTGTCATAAATTTTCACTTTTCTTTTCCATTCATCCCAGACCACCATGATCACTTCTTCCATCCATAACTCATCCCCACAAAATGTAACACATAAACATTTTTGACTTATTGATTTTCCAGCCCTCTCTTCATATTCTACCACCCCTACTCAATGATATAGTGTTAGAACCAGTGCCCTGCACAGTATACCCATATAGTATGAATGCCCACTATGCTGTATGATTATCCTACCACATCCTCCCACACACAGTATGAAGTCACCCACAGCCCCACATGATATTATTGCCTTCTATACTGTATGATGCCCCCCCACAACCCCCTTCTCACACACACAATATGATTGCCTTTGACACTTTACACCAATGATAAAAATTAGAGAACAATGTATGACCGCTTGATTATTTCAGACAGAATGAAATCTACATTGATCAACATTTGAAGGTTTTGGTGTAAGGGGAGCACCATGTCACTAGAACAGTGTTTGCCAAAATAACCAAAGTTTATCAACTTAAAACCTTTATCCTTTAACCTTTAAACTATTGTCCTGCATGAAAATTGCTGACTGATTGATTGCTGAATGCAATTAGTAACAACTTGTTGTGGAAGAATGTTATGATGCACACTTACATTCACTCTGCCAAGTAGCTGAATGAGAGGGCCAACCCCTGCAGCATAAAACATTCCCCAAACCATGACACGTCCTCCAACACCTTTCACTGACTTCTTTACATACTTTGGTTTTAGTCTTCCCCAGTATGTCGATGAACATAATGTTTCCCATCAGAAACAAATAATTTAAACTTGCTTTCATCACTAAAATGAACTGTGTACCACTTCTCTGTCCACACAACATGCTCCTCACCAAAGATGAGTCTAGCCTTTTGATACTTTCTGCCAGTGGCGGACCTTGTGCCAAGAGGGGGGGTAGTTGAGCTAGCGGATGTCGGTGAGGAGCGGGGGGGATGCTAACAGATGACGGTGAGGGGGGTGCTAGCGGATGACGGCGAGGAGGAGTGGGGGGGTGCTATAGGTGCTGCGGCTCCTACCTGCACCGGGCCGTGCTGTCCTGGGAGCTGGGGTGGCAGAGGAGATGAGGAATCAGCCAAGGGAAGCAGGAAGCTTCCCTCAGTTAATCCCCTCTCTCTGACACAGGGTCGTGGGGGTCGCCTGGGGGCCCCCCTAGCCGGTCGGGGCCCTGGTGCAGCTGAATCAGCTGCACCACGGTAGGTCCGCCCCTGCTTTTTGCTAATGACAGGTTTGGATACTGCAGATTGGGCTCTCAGTCCAAATGTTCTTAAACATCGTTACATTGTATGATGAGACAAATTCAGTACTGAACTGGCGAGCTATTCCATTTTCAGTGTTGAAACGATTACTCATGGAGACTTTCCACATTATCCTGTCCTTTCTTGCATTCGTCTTTTGAGGGTAACCAGCCTTCTTGGGGTACTTGAAAGAGTTGGGATGTTGTAAATATGCAATTATCTTGAAATTATAGACTTGGAAAGACCAACTTCTGTTACTATGGCTGATCGGGTGACCGCTTTATACGACCTGATGCTGGAGGGTTTCAGTCACTTTGGAATGGCACACCATAGTTGCAAAGTGATTTCAAACTGGTAAGTTAGGCTGCCAGTTACATAAGGTTTGTCAGATAATTAAGGAAATTGGCACCAGGTGCCAGATTAACACCAATAACTTGCAGGTATCTGAAAGTGTTCTCTAATTCTGATCAGTGTTCTTTTTCATTTATCTCATTTACATTTTTATTCTGTGCTTTAGAATATATTACATTTCTGAAATAAGCTTAATATACTGCTATTTTACTCATGTTAGGGTATTTTCACATAGGACAAAACAACGACCTTAACATTAAAGAAATTGTGTGTTGTTCTCTAATTTTGATCACCAGTGCATGATGGTCTGCCCCTAGCCCCCTCCCAACACACAGTATGATGGTCTTCCCACATTCTCCCACACACAATATGATGGTCACACCCACAGTCCCACATTTAGCATGATGGTTCCCACACAGACAAACACATATTATAATAATCCACGCAAAGCACCACACTCAATATGATGGTCCTCTAACAATCACCTACACATTATGATGGTATCCCCACATTCCCACATGCAATATAATAACCCTTCATACATGCATACAGCATTATGGTTGCCTTCATAGCCCTTCCTACAGCATGATGGCCCCCAAAAAGACCCCTATACGGAATATTGTTTCCACCACAGCCCCTTAAAAGGTATGGTGGTCCTCACTCACTCAGCCCTGCATACAGCTTGATGATCCCCTGCCCCACTGTACATTGTAAAGTCACATTCAGAAAGTCATCAACACAGCTGTAAGAAATGCTTTATGATCTGCAATGTCACATCCAGCAAAGAATGGAACTAAAATGTATCGGCTGTTGTCTTACCTTGAGTTCTCCCAACATTATCTAGCTATCCGACTAATAAGTCCATTTTTCGGCCTCTTCCCTGTCTTTTCAACACTCACTGTCCAATTGTTGTCCTTTTAAGCACAAATGGTAAAATGGAAAAAAAAAAAAAAAACAGTGTTCTAAGAAAATACAGCTAACGAACCTTAGTGTTAATGACAAACAAATATAGCAGAAGATATCTGTGCGGGAACACTAAGGTTCGTTAGCTGTCTTTTCTGTTGTCATAACATTTAATTATCACTAACTCAGTAATTATTTTAGTGTTTATCTGTTTATCTAATTTGTATAAATATATGTAAAAACAAATATGTCCAAAATCATTAGCATTATTAGTATTAAATGCCGCCCCAGACCACATCTCCTCAGTGTCTTTACAAGTCATTGGACCAGGGCATGTTACAGGTTATTGGGGTCCTACTTTTTGCTCAAGTGTCACTTTGATTCTATATGAAATGTTACAATTTGCATTGGCTGTTTGCCTTTTCCATGATTTCAGTCTAAATACCAGTGTAAATTTATAATATTTCATCCAAAAGTCAGTCATTTTATGATATCGAAATAAATACCTCTTTTTAATGACAACTCATAACATGATCCATGCTGCTCAAGCCATAGGAACCATAATACTCTTGCGAGGATCACATCGCACTGCCCAGATTGGCCAGCGGCTCTTCTGACCTGAGCATAGAAATAAATGAAGCTGTCCAGCTCGGGTCAGAAGAGCTGGTCTGGGCAGTGTGATGCGATCCTCGCTCGAGTCCAGGGGCTGACATTTGTGCAACCTGTGCAGCTGCACAGGGACCAACAAGGTTAGGGGCCCATTTGCACATACAAAGCAGGTGGAATTGTGTATTTTGATGAGCTATATGACTGCGAAAGGGTCCCATAAACTGGCCTTGCCCAGAGGACCTATTCTGTCTGTGTCTGCCAGTGCTCGAGTCATAAAGTAATGTGACTCCAGCCTAAAGCTTCTGCGTTAAAAACATGTATTGGTTTACTGCGAAACTCAGTGGCAAGTTAGAAAAGAAAACATGGTTGAAGACGGTTGCTGGGATAATATGCCACAGAGGTAGGTCCTGCCAGCATCTCCCCACCCACTCAGCTAGACTGACAGGTGCCTCCCTATGTTTGTATATGCAGAGATCTGTCATTCCAACTGAGCGAGCAGGAAGAGAGGAGTGAGACATAACTTTATGGCTAGTCACAACATCCTTGGCCTAATTTCTACAACAGCAATGCAGTGTAAAACATAAAAGTTTGTAATGAGGGAGTTGGGCTTTGGATCATGTTTCTGTGGCAGAAGCAGCATTGATCATTAGATAGGTTCCTTTTAAAGGGTAACTCCAGTGAGAGAAACCTTGTTAAGACAGTTCCTGCCCTGCTACATGATGAAGCAGAGCTGTACACTGCAGTTCTAGGATCTATAGATCTCTTATAATTCAATAAAATCATACCTGCTCCTCTGCTCTAGCCCTCACGTTAAAGAATCCAGAATCTATAGCCTGGCAGCTTCATGTAAGAGCAAAAAGCAGGAGGTGTTCAGCGGCGTGGATGCTGGGAGCTGCAGGATCAACCTACATTCATGTCCCCTCACAATTCTGATTAGTGAGGGGGCATGGCAGGAGGTGTGCACAGATTGCAAACTAAATGCAGCACTGAATGCAGCGTGTCTGCTGCATTCAGGGAAGGGGTCCCCCATGTCTCTAGCCCCCCTGTAAGCTTTAAAAAAGACAGAAACCTTACAGTTAAGAGGTCGCCTGGGTGGAATCTTATTAAGAGGTCCTGGCTGCTGGTACAGTCCTCCCTGCCTTCTCCTGGTGTGTTCTGCCCCCTCTGTGTCTGCCGCCACCTCCTCTTCTGCTGGATCTGCCCTCCTCTTCTGCTCTGGCTCCTAGTGACGTCAAGAGCAGAAGAGGAGGCAGACCCAGAAGAAGAGGAGGTGGTGGCAGACACATAGAGGGGGCAGAACACACAAGTAGAAGGCAGAGAGGATTGAGCGAGCAGCCAAGACCTCTTAATAAGATCCCACCCACGGGAACTCTTAACTGTAATGTTTCCAAAGTCTTTTTTAAAGCTTACAGGGGGGCTAGAGACATGGGGGACCCCTTCCTTGAGTGCAGCAGGCATGCTGCATTCAGTGCTGCATTTAGTTTGCCATGCACCAGGGGGGTGACAGGTCCTCTTTAAGTGCCGGCATAGAAATTGAGTATTGGTTCAAGAATCTGACAATGATGACAATGTAAGAATATATAGAGGATTTTTGAATGGCAATGTCAATGTCACTTGATTTATGCACAGCTTTGCTAAATAATTTAAGACCACTGGCATCCAATCAAAGTGTATTTCCCTGCAAGTTCTCTAATGAAGAAGATCAGCCAGGATGTATGTCTGAAGCTACATAAAAGGATCATACATGATCTCTGTCACTCATGCCTCAAGCGAGTGCAATATGAAATGTGTAATTAGCGATAGTCAGACTAGTTCAGAAGACCATAGTTCATGACTTCGCTCTCACCGGTTTTAGTTTGCCTTTCATAGACCTTATTAAACAAACCCAAGCAAAATGCAAATGGAATAATTCAGGCACATTTTTAACCATCTGAAGGATTTTCCAATTTTACAGAATTTATCAGTATTTCCTCCGATCTTCCAATGTTAAAATCAGGCTCTGCCGGTATTTATCCACACAGTATGGAGGCTTCCTTTGTTGTGACAAACCTTGCTATATACGATGATATACGATCATTTACACTGACAATATTCATTCATTTGGATATACTGTATGTGTGCTGTGTCTAAATAATTGGAATATTCAGGATTTAAAGATGTCCTGTCACTCCCCTGCTGCTTTCCCAAGTGAAAGTCCCACTGAATGCAGCGTGTATGTAACAGGCAGGTAGCTGCCACCTACCTGCCAATATATCTTAGACCGCGCCTGTCAGCGATTTGGCAGCTTCCGCTTATGTCACATTGACAGAGAAGCATCTTGTTTGCTTTGTTGACGGGCTAAGGCATGCTTATTGACAGCCGGCTCCCCCAATTAGATAGCGGGGAGGCAGCTGTCAATTAGTATAATGTCGACTGTCCCGCCCCTTCCATAGAGAAGAGTGTAAAAGAAGCCACAGCTCCGTTGACACAGCCATGTTATCCCTTCCAGGTGCGGTCTGTTACCGCTCTTTTCTGGCGGTGAATGACACTGAGCAGAGCAGGCAGGTAGGTGGCATCTACCTGCCTGTTAGTGCTTGGGCACGTTATACTTTTCTAATAATAATCCCAGATATACCCATTAACTGAAGATTTGATTGTAGGAGCCTGTTTGGTAGCATAGAGTGTGTACAGTTCTCAATTAAAGGGAATATATGGGCATATTTTTGCTACTCCATCTGAGAACAACATGATGTCGGGGCAGAGACCATGATTCCAGTGATGTACTAGTGCATCTCAATGAATTAGAATATCATCAAAAAGTTCATTTATTTCAGTAATTCAATACAAAAAGTGAAACACATATATAGAGTCATTAAAAACATATATAGTTATATATTTCAAGTATTGTATTCTGTTAATGTGGATGATTATGGTTTACAGCCAATGAAAACCCAAAATTCATTATTTCAGAAAATTAGGGAGACTGAAGATTTTAAAACTGTGCTGCGTATTCCACAAGACATCAAAGGGTGAATATATTGATTTACTAGTCAACACATTTCAGGGCTTTCAGAAACACCCTGAAACATGGCAATATACCGTATATACTCGAGTATAAGCTGACCCGAGTATAAGTTGAGGCCCCTAATTTTACCCTCCAAAACTAGAGAAATGTATTGCCTCGAGTATAAGCCTAGGGTGAGAAATGCAGCAGACCCCCATCCTGTTATATAGCCCCCCATCCCGGTATATAGCGCCCCCAGCAGTGGTATACAGGCCCCCAGCAGTAGTATACAGGCCCTCAGCAGTATTATACAGGCCCCAGCATTAGTATACAGGCCCCCTCCTTAGTATTCTGGCACCAATCAGTGATATACAGCCCCCACTCGTTAATATCTGTCCCCCAGGCTGCGGCACACATTAAAATACCAAACATTGTATACATTACCTTTCCGGTGACTCCTTGCTGGCAGCGCCCACGTCCCCTGGTCTCCCGCCTTCTTCCTACAACTGAGTACAGTGTATTTGAAATATGACGCCATGGCGCACGCCGATATTCTGATTGGTCGGCGCTAAACGCGGCGACCAAACAAAGGAGCAGCATTCAAACTGTGCGCCGGTTCTCTCATTGGCATTGGTCGCCGCATTCAGCGCCGACCAATCAGAGGAGCGGCTCGCACCATGACGCTTTGTTGTGTTTGAAATATGGCGCCATATCGCGCACCGCTATTCTGATTGGTCGGCGCTGAATACAGTGTTTTTGAAATATGGCGCCATGGCACACGCCGCTATTCTGATTGGTTGGCGCTGAACGCGGCGACCAATCAGAGGAGCGGCATTCAAACCGCGCGCCGCTTCTCTCATTGGTCGCCGCGTTCAGCGCTGACCAATCAAAGGAGCGGCACACACCATGCCGCACATTGTATTTGAAATATGGCGTCATGGTGACCGCCGCTATTCTGATTGGTCAGCGCTGAACGCGGCGACCATTCGGAGTAGCGACGCTCACCATGGCGCCATATTTCAAATACACTGAGTACATGGCGCGCGCCGCTATTTTGATTGGTCGACGCTGAATACGGCGACCAATCAGAGGAGTGGCATTCAAACCGCGTGCCGCTTCTCTCATTGGTCGTCACGTTCAGCGCCGACCAATCAGAGGAGCGGCTCGCTCCATGGCGCCATATTGTATTTGAAATATGGTGCCAAGGTGCGTGCCGCTATTCCACTCAGCCTCCTCCATCCTCACAGCCTCCTCCATCCTCCCAAACTCCCCATCCTCACAGTCTCCTGCATCCTCACAGCCTCCCCATCCTCACAGCCTCCTCCATCCTCACAGCATCCTCCATCCTCACAGCCTCCTCCATCCTCACAGCCTCTCCATCTTCACAGCCTCCTCCATCCCCACAGCCTCCTCCATCCTCACAGCCTCCTCCATCCTTACAGCCTCCTCCATCCCCTCAGCCTCCTCCATCCTCACAGCATCTTCATCCCCTCAGCCTCCTCCATCCTCACAGCCTCCTCCATCCTCAAAGCCTCCTCCATTCTCACATCCTCCTCCATCCCCTCAGCCTCCTCCATCCTCACAGTCTCCTACAGCCTCCTCCATCCTCACAGCCTCCTCATCCTCACAGCCTCCTCATCCTCACAGCCTCCTCCATCCTCACAGCCTCCTCCATCCTCACAGGCTCCTCCATTCTCACAGCCTCTCCATCCCCACAGCCTCCTCCATCCCCACAGCTTCCTCCATCCTCACAGCCTCTCCATCCTCACAGCCTCCTCCATCCCCACAGCCTCCTCCATCCCGACAGCCTCCTCCATCCTCACAGCCTCCTCCATCCCCTCAGCCTCCTCCATCCTCACAGCATCTTCATCCCTTCAGCCTCCTCCATCCTCACAGCCTCCTTCATCCTCAAAGACTCCTCCATCCTCACATCCTCCTCCATCCCCTCAGCCTCCTCCATTCTCACAGCCTCCCCATCCTCACAGTCTCCTACAGCCTCCTCCATCCTCACAGCCTCCTCATCCTCACAACCTCCTCATCCTCACAGCCTCCTCCATCCTCACAACATCCTCCATCCTCACAGCCTCCTCCATCCTTACAGCCTCCTCCATCCCCTCAGCCTCCTCCATCCTCGCAGCATCTTCATCCCCTCAGCCCCCTCCATCCTCACAGCCTCCTCCATCCTCAAAGCCTTTTCCATCCTCACATCCTCCTCCATCCCCTCAGCCTCCTCCATCCTCACAGCCTCCCCATCCTCACAGTCTCCTACAGACTCCTCCATCCTCACAGCCTCCTCATCCTCACAGCCTACTCCATCCTCACAGCCTCCTCCATCCTCACAGCCTCCTCCATCCTCACAGCCTCCTCATCCTCACAGCCTACTCCATCCTCACAGCCTCCCCATCCTAACAGCCGCCTCATCCTCACTCCTTACTCCTGTCTACAAGGTCTGTCAGTCAGTGTGACAAACTTCACTCCTGTCTATAAGGCTGTCAGTCAGTGTGACGAACGTCACTCCTGTCTACAAGGCTGTCAGTCATAGTGTGACGCACTTCACTCCTGTCTACAAGGCTGTCAGTCAGTGTCACGAACTGTATTCCTGTCTTCAAGACTGTCAGTCACTGTGATGCACTTCACTCCTGTCTACAAGGCTGTCAGCCATACCTTGTAGACTGTGAGGCAGGGTCCTCTCTCCTCTCCTTCTGTATCATCACTCATCCCTTGTAGACTGTGACCCCTCGTGGGTAGGATCCTCTTTCCTCTCCTTCTGTATCCTCACCCATCCCTTGTAGACCGTGAGCCCTCATGGACAGGGTCCTCTCTCCTCTCCTAGTATATCCTCCCCATCCCCTGTAGACTGAGTCCTCATGGGCAGTGTCCTCTCCCCCTTCCTAGTGTATCCTCACCCATCCCTTGTAGACTGTGAATCCTCATGGGCAGTGTCCTCTCTCCCCTCCTAGTGTATCCTCACCCATCCCTTGTAGACTGTGAATCCTCATGGGCAGTGTCCTCTCTCCCCTCCTAGTGTATCCTCACCCATCCCTTGTAGACTGTGAATCCTCATGGGCAGTGTCCTCTCTCCCCTCCTAGTGTATCCTCACCTATCCCTTGTAGACTGTGAATCCTCATGGGCAGTGTCCTCCCCCTCCTGTACCTGTCTGTGCCTTGTATTGTTCATAATTATTGTAGTTGTCTATGTATGCCCTTTTAACATGTAAAGCGCATTATAATAATAAATAATAATAAATAGATACTTTAAAAAATTCCTAAAATTGGAAGGTAAAAGCAGACTGCGACCTGGCCAGTGATCAGGGGAGTAATGATTGCATTTCGCAGTCTCCAAAACTGTTCTAAGGTGCATAGTGTCATTACAGTAGAAAAACTGTAAGATAGTGGAAGCTGTGTATGATATAATGAATAAGTAATTGGAGACAACATAGATTTTCTTTTTAAGATAGATGGATAAATGAATGAATAAAAAGACAGATAAATAGATACAAATAGAAACATAAATATACATACATGAACATAGAGGAAGTGAAGGAAGATGGATAATGTCATATGTTTTTTGATGCTGCATTTGAAACACCGTGTTCGCCAGAGGCAAGACTCCCATGTCATTTTACATTTGTTACATACTGTGTCTACATTACATATAGTATACATTATTCCAGTTTATTTATACTTGTAAAGTTGATTTATAGCCAAGATGACTCATGTGCCCAGCAGTATAAAACCGCTTCAAACATATATTAAGGTTTAGGATATAAATCATGTTCTGGGCAATGTATTGCCCTTACACATATGAATTGTTTTACGGGTGAATGCAAAATCATCATTGCTAGAGCTGATGTAGAATGACAGCATTATACCCTTTGTGGGTGAAGATTACATTGGTGAACACAGAATACTATACAATATGGAATATTAGTTGCACAAATATTTTGAAAAACAAAAACGATAACCTGTAATACAGATAATATCTTATTGTGAAGGCAATGAAGCCTTGTCAGTAAGGTAAAGAGTACAGGCCACCGGGCGTGCTAAGGCAACAATACTATACATTCTGGCCAAAGAATAATCAGCTCCATCATGGTGACACAACAACCATGAAGCTGCTCTGCTAAGAAGAAGGTATGTGAATGGAGCACAAGTGCAAAATCAGCTGTTTCGTGGAACAAGTGCCACAAAAATTTGACCCTACCAGAGATTTAGCACCTAGAATAATTCACCTATAGTTTTTAGTAAAATTGATTTGTATTGTGGATACATGACTGTCCTTTCTATGCCTCTTCTCTGAGTCTGAATAGCAGAACTGTATTAAATATCTACTACATAATCACAAATAATGTGTGTAACACACATCCGGCGCTTATGTCGCTATCCCACAACCCACTGCACCGCTCAGGAAGTGCGCTGACCGCCATCTTGGGTCTCCTGCCCGCCACACTGCCGCTGAGCTCCCGCAGCAGTCCGACACCTCCCTCAGCCACCATGCTGCCTGATCACCCCTGCCTGTCACCACAGCCCTCCTGACACTGCCCGCTGCCGGATCACTCCCCGTGCCTCTCACCATTGCTCCCCTGCTGCCCAATCACTCTCCCCCACCTGGCACCGCTGCTCCCCCACTGCCCCATCACTCCCCCTGCCTGTCACCGCTGCTCCCCCCTGCCCGATCACTCCCCCCCGCTGTCCGATCACTTTCCCTCGCCTGTCACCGCTGCTCCCCCACTGCCTCATCACTACCCCCTTCCTGTCACCACTGTCCCATGCCATTACCACTCTTCCTGCTGGTCCTCGCGGCACCTGCAAGCACAAATGAGTGCTTCAGGACCTCTGATGATGTCACGATGATGGGTGGAGTCACAGATCACATGATCATGATGTCATTAAAGGTCCTCTGCAGATCTACCCTGCTCTATTCACTGACCCCCTGCTGTGCTCACTGACCCCCTGCTGTGGCCACTGACCCCCTGCGATGGCCACTGACCCCCTGCTGTGGCCACTGACCCCCTGCTGTGGCCACTGACCCCCTGTTGTGGCCACTGACCCCCTGCTGTGTCCACTGACCCCCTGCTGTGCAAACTAACCATGCCCACTGACCCCCTGCTGTGTCCACTGACCCCTTGCTGTGCCCACTGATCCCTGCTGTGTCCACTGACCCCCTGCTGTGTCCAATGACTCCCTGCTGTGCCCACTGACCCCCAGCTCTGCCCACTGACCCTCGCTCTCCCACTGACACTGCTGTGCTCACTGACCCCCTGCAGTGCCCACTGACCCCCTGCTGTGCCCACTGACCTTTGCTGTACCTACTGACTGTGCCCACTGACCTCTTCTCTGACCCCTGACCGTGCCCACTGACCCCTACTCTTCCTACCTACCCCCGCTCTGCCCACTGACACAATGCTTTTGCCACCATATACAGTGCTAATCACTGAGCCACTATATACAGTGCTAACTACTGAGCCACCATAGAGTGCTAACAACTAAGCCACCATAGAGTGCTAACCACTGAGCCACCATACAGTGCTAACCACTGAGCCACCGCACAGTTCTAACCACTGAGCCACTGTATATAGTGCTAACCACTAAGCCACCATACAATGCTAACCACTGAGCCACCATATTCAGTGCTAACCACTGAGCCACCATACAGTGCTAACCACTGAGCAACCATACAGTGTTAACCACTGAGCCACCGTATACAGTGCTAATCACTGAGCCACAGCATATAGTGCTATCCACTTAGCCACCATACAGTGCTAACCACTGAGCCACCGCACAGTTCTAACCACTGAGCCACTGTATATAGTGCTAACCACTAAGCCACCATACAATGCTAACCACTGAGCCACCATATTCAGTGCTAACCAATGAGCCACCATACAGTGCAAACCACTGAGCCACCATAGACAGTGCTAACCACTGAGCCACCATATACTGTGCTAACCGCTGAGCCACCATACAGTGCTAACTACTGAGCCACTGTATACAGTGCTAACCACTGAGCCACAGTATACAGTGCTAATTCTAATTCCCCCCCAAAGCCGTGTGGTACCGCTCATTGGCTGAGCTGGCTACCAATCAGCGAATCAGGATTTAAATCCTGCGTCAATAGCGCTCATTTGTCTCTGCCGGCGGTGCTCTGCTAGTGAGCGGTGGCGCACGTTGTTGGCGGGCAAATTAAAATACACAGATGTTCATTTCACCAAACTCCCGATGCAATAGCATCGAGCCTACTTCTAGTAATAAATAGATTTAAAGTGTATATTACAGTCTCATAATTAAGAAGAAATGATATACAACATTGCTGCTGTCAACTTCAATGAGTACCATGGCAATCAGATAAGCACATAATGCTGGATACCTAAAGGAGGTATGGACTTCTGTGAATGACCAGGTTACTGCCCATGAAATTGCACCATGTGTAAAAAGTTTCACATTTTTGCAGTGTGTTGGACAATAATCTTAATTGAACTTTTACGCAACCTAACCTAAAGCCTCCTTCACATGTACGTTTTCTTCATAGATACCACATGTACTTATTATAACCTTTGAGGCTGATTATATGTCTGTTTTTTCCAGCAGCATAGATGATAAGGGCCAATATAAGTCTGCGGGTCCATGCAAAACACATATAGCACACAGATGGCACTTGGGTGCCAAAGTATAGGAGAAATTTTGTAATTTCTTTAATTCTTTACCCATCTGTGAAAAACACTGTTGAAACGCTGAAGGTACAAATGGACACACTGATGGCACTAATCCCAAACATTGATGACACCGATACCATTTTTTTAATGTACGTGTCTTAGGCTAGGGTCACACATAGCAATCCATTTTTGGAAGTGCTTTACATGACCAATCGTTTTTTTTTGGGTGTTTTTTGAGCCTCCTTTGCTCCTGAATGTTTTTGGACTTAGTCATTTTTTCCCAAAAAATGCTAGAAAAAGCGGATCTGTTTTTTTAAAGCACCAAAAAAAGTGATCTGTTTTTCCATAGAGCCCCATGTTAAAAAAATGGATTTGACTCACCGTTGCCGGATGCTCACGTCTCAGGCGATGCAGCATTTGTCACAGTTCCGTGCCTGAGGCTGTGGGGCCCGGTGGTCAGATCAAAAGGGATTGAAGGATGGGGGTTTTTCTTGATTGTCGTGACGCCACCTGTGGGAGTCCGGTGAATGCACCGGCGCTGCTTGGGCCTCCGGGGGATGTGCAGCAGCTTGATGGGATGCTCCCCACAGGATGAGCAGAAGTCCCCGGGGCCAGAAGCTGCACTAGATGGAATACAGCAGCTCAGGTAGTTCTGAGTGTTAATCCAGGAATGATGCACGGACACATAAAGTCTTTTCTGTACCTTTTACTGGTGACAACAGGTACACTCGACCGGGTGATGAAGTAGACACTCCTGGAGATTCCACAGCAAGCAGTGTGTAGGCTTCCATATGAACACAATTCTACAGGGTCTGGTGGATATAAAATCCTACCGGACCAGGGTTGCACATTCTGGTGGGACGTGTTTCACCTGAGTTTGCTGCATTGAGGGCACTATAAAGGGTTGCGGGATTCGAATTTCCTTTCCCCTGGCTCTCATCTGGTGGTGCTTCAGGTGTACAGGGAGCTAAACTCCCTTGTTTGGGGTGTTGATTTCTCTGCAGCCTGCGCTGTGGCTCCTGCAGCTCGGACCCAGTGACCGGATTGCTAGGGCGAGTTGTGGTAACTCCTCTGTCCCTGTGAAGGATTTGTCTCCTGTTCCTATGACCCTTGTTGCGAGGGTCTCTCACTTCTGCGGGTGTGCTGGTATGGGCCTAGTGTGGCTCCAGTACCAGGTCAGCTCTCCTAGCTGTTCACAGTTCTAAAGTGACTGCATACTTCAGTCTTTCTCCCTCCAGGACCCGTATTTATAGGGGAAACTGGCTTAAGTTAACCAGTGGAGCTCCCCCTAGAGGCCTGGGGTGAAAAGGGTGTAAAAAGGTGTTTTAGTGTGAGGTCTGCTTGCTGCATACACTCCATTTGCGTCCTAAGTGTTCTGTGGTGCCCAAATAGAGTGCCACAGATCCGTTTTAAAACGGCCCCCAAAAACGTTGGGAGCAACATTTTTGGGTAAAAAACGTTCCTAGCAATGTTTTTAGGTGCAGAAAAAAATGGACAGGATGTTTATTACATATAATCCGTTTTTCTATCAGTTTTTGGACTTAGAAAAAAAAAATTCTAAAAATGATGCCAAAAACGGACGAAGGGCTTATGTGTGACCCTAGCCTTATACGTGTAATGACAGGAATACTTTTATTGAAAAAAAAATCCAACATGTTTATTCAGCAACACATAAATCCCTCTCGACCAAAGTATCACAAGCATTCTTCTGGCTTCCAGGAACAAAAATATGGTATCACAGTCTGATTCACTTCTGTTCAAATACAACCTTCTCCCCAAAAGTATCCCAATGGATGTGTAGTGTAGCAGCTTCCACATACTCACCCTGGTCAGGACAAGCAAATCTTTTATCTCTGTCAGAGGTTCCTTCTGAAGGTCTGATATACTTGTTACCCCGACCATGTGTCAAACAAACAGACGCCATTAAATGATATGAGACACACGCGTTGGTGGAGATATGTGGATACATTCAGGGTTTACATCAACAGAGAACAACCCCCCCTGTGATACATACTACCCATTCACTATGTATCCGACTGCCATCTTACAGGGCATATGAAGGAGGCCTAAGAAAGTGAAATATAATGTGGTCCGCTCCACTATAAGGCACAGGTGAGACTTTAATGTGAATTGTCTTGACAACAGAATGTCCATCTTGCCATGTAGACTAACGCGTATGTAGAAAGAATCCACAATCTGGTATCAGGTCTATTAGCTAAAATAACATAGGCCAGGGTCACATCTACGTTTTTGTTTTAGAATCCTGATCCGGTTTTGAGCTTTCAAAAAAGCTCAAAACCGGACCAGGAAATGCTCCTCATAGGAGCCAATGCTAAAACACCGGATGGCTTCACAAGCCATCCGGTGTCCGTCTCCGGCACTGCAGCCTGCGTTAAAAATCATGCAGGCTGCAGTTTTCGGAGCGGTTCTATGATCCGCTGTGCAGTAACCGGATGGCTCAGGATGTGTAATCCTGAGCCATCCGGCAACTGCATAGTTTGCTGATCCCGGCTATTGCCGGCATTAGCAAACTGTTCTTTGTCTTGTAAAAATGGTAATTTAATAAATAAAAGAATGGTTGAGGTCTCTAGGGGGGGCTTAGTCCCCCCTAGAGAGCGGACACCCACTCGGGTGGGCTACACCTACAATGCCCCCATGCCACGGGCTCCTCCGAGCTCCGTGCATGTTCCCCTACCTCCCCCCCCCATATCTGTATAGAGGGGTGCCTGCAACCCTCTGTTAGAAGTATCCCTAAATGTGGCATAAACACAGTGATTACAGTACAAATAATAGTTGTATAGTTACGTGCATCTTCATGAACTCGCAATATCTCTCCATGGGCGTGGCTGTGTGCTTCTGCCGCCGCCCACGAAATCATGATGCCCGCCCCCTCTGGCCTTCACCCTGTGTTTTCAGGGCGGCCGCGTCATGAAAGGGGCGGGGCTAAGGTCGCGTCATACCGATAGCCCCGCCCCGCTTGAGGATTCCTCTTGACCCCTGGCTACTTCTAGAAATTCCAAGAGCAGAGGTGGCCTACTATAGTCCTCGATGTCTGAAAACAGTGAAAATAGCATTGCACAGGTGCTAATTTCATCACCTGTACAGGTGATGGATGATTTCAAAATGTGCAAAGGGGAAATATAACATTACCAACCACAAAGGCCTTGGTCAAGGAAGAAGGGAAAAAATAGCTAAGAAAAGTCATTTTCTGGACAAAATACTAACAAAGGGATGAATCATGGACCAAACAAGATGAGTTTTTTAGGACAGTTCACTATACTTGGTGTAAATATCGTCTTTCAACATTCTCATCATTGCACGGTCTGAATGTCGCCGTTGGTGATGGTACTCTGCTGCCGGACAGTCTTGGGGGGTGGCTGGGACTAATCCTCCAGGGGTATTCTCTGCCACCACCTTCCCAACAGCATACTTCATCATTTCCACCACTGGAGAAGACAATGGAGGGCAACCATGTCCTCTAGGATTGACAGGACCAACTTTTGGAACACCGACATGCCCTGTGGGTTTGGGTACAGCTGGCTGGTTAACCAAGAGAGGCCTCTCCTCCATGCAATGCCACATTCTCTTCCAGTAAGCCTCCTCCTGTCACTTAAATTCATCATTTGTGGTAACCTGACATACGCCAATGGCAAACCACCCTTTGATGCCCATTACCTTCATTAAGGTGACCTCCTCCCCAACAAATATGGTGCATAGTCTTTTGGGAAGATGTTCACAGAGCAGGTGGACTGGTAGATATAGCACTGATGCCCAGTACCTTGTTCCACAAAGCAGCCAAACCCCCTATCCTGAAAGAATGCCACCTCTTGCCTTGGGCACATTGGTCATAGAAGTAATTGGTCTTAGGCCAATGCAACCACTCCCAGGAATGATATCTGCAAAACTAATCTCAATAAAGGAGACGCGAGTGAGACTGGGAGGTTCATGTCATGTCTGCTGGTTGCATGGAGGGGGTAAGAGTCCCTACATGGCATTATCCCAATCAAAGGCCTCTGGTCAGGGTGATAGACACAGCTGGTAAACAGGGCATTCTGCCTCTTCTACCTCCTTTTCTTTCTCGACCTCCTCATCCTGCACCCTGTCTTGGTGGAATTTGTGATCCAGCTGCTGCAGCACCAGCTGCAGGTGGAATACAGATAGGCATGCTGCAAGATCCTCTGCAGTCTGACATCTGGTGCTCTCGGTCCCGATGGCATAGTGAAAGGGTCACCTCCTGACTTGGAGCTCCTCATGTCCTCTTCTGGCATCGGAGCCTAGCAGTGTATCCGCACCTCGCTGCAGATGAGGTCCAATGTGGGTAGTGCAGTGGAGCTCCAGGTCACATATGTATCCATCTCTTCTGCATGCCACTCCAGTTTTGTTTCTGAAGCTGCTGAATCACCCTCTGCTCCTGGAGTAGTGATGAAGATGGCCTCCTCTAGATCAGACATGTCTTGAGGATGATCCATCACCAAACTGCATAATACAGGCACTGGTTTGGACTGCACTGCTAATATGGTGCTGAAACTCTGAGCTCCGCAGTGATGCTTGTTTGGTTTGCCTATGGGCCCACCTCTCCCAGTGCCAGGACTGAGTCAGACACAATTTATCACTACAAGATACTACTGTTTGCATAATCTTGTTGCCTAGCTCACCTCACTGGGGTGGGCATGATGTACACTGGGGTGGGCAAGCTGGACACTGGGGTGGGCAAGCTGTACACTGGAGTGAGAAAGCTGTACATTGGAATGGGCATGCTGTACACTGGAGTAGGCATGCTGTACACTGGGGCGGACAGGCTGTAAACTTGGGTGGTTGTGCTGTACGCTGGGATGAACAAGCTGTACACTGAGGCGGGCAAGCTGGATACTGGGGTGGGCACTAGGACATGAGTGAGTACTGAAGTAATCGGACTCGCTATACTCGCAACAAGTAGGTTCCGGTACTCGGTACTTGTTGCGAGTATAGCGAGTCCGATTGAAATGCAAGTACTTTCGCAGTGTATCTATATATACACTGCAAAAGTACACTAGAAGAAATGTTGTTAAAAAATGAAAAAACCTTCATACTCACCTTCCGACGCCTGCACCCGGACCCGAAAGCCTCACCTCTGATGTGTGGCAAGGACCTTCCAGTCTGATAGCCAATCAGATGGCTGGGAGCGATATGGCCAATCAGATGGCCGGACGTCACAAACCATGTGATCGCTATCAGCCACCTGATTGGCCAGATTTCCAGGTCATTGATGCATGTTCAAGACCTGGCAATCTGGCCAATCAGGTGGCTGATAGCGATCACATGGTTTGTGACGTCCGACCATCTGATTGGCCAGATCGCTCCCAGCCATCTGATTTGCTATCAGACTGACAAGTCCTTGCCGCACATTGGAGGTGAGGTTTTCTGGTCCCGATGCAGGCGTCGGAAGGTGAGTTTGATGTTTTTTTTTATTTTTTAACAACTTTTCTTCACTTTTAGTGTACTTTCACAGTGTATATATAGATACACTGCGAAAGTAAAAGGACTACTCGCTACTCCCGAGTAATTACAAGAGACTCAGCGAGTATCGAGTAGCCGAATATTGTTACTATTCGGTGAGTACTGAATAATAACGATTATACTCGCTCATCCCTACTGGGCACACTGTACCCTGGGGCAGGCAAGCTGCATACTGGCATGGTAAAGCTGTACACTGAGGTGTGCATGCTGTACACTGGGGCAAGCAATCTGGAGACTGGGGCGGGCAAGCTCCACCCTGGGGTGTTCAAGCTGCACACTAGGGCGGGCATGCTGTACACTAGGGCGGACAAGCTGTACACTGGAGCAAGCCAGAATATGACTCTCATAGACCATATTTTTCGGATCATAAACACACACTTTTTTTCGCTCAAATTGTGGTGGAAAATGGGGGTGCATTACTTCTGTGAGCATATTCTTACACCTATGCAGATTGAGGTCCTTTCTAAAGGCCTCACTTTTGTGCCGGCTAATTCTTTTAATTTTATTGTAGCCATGAAAGATTTGCATTTGTTTGCACGAAAGCTACTTATGAAAAAACTGCACACTAGGAATTCTCATGAGACTGGAGAGGTGTTGGAAAAGGAGGCCTTGCTTGCCTTGGAGGATTTAGAGAATGGATTACCCCCAAATGAACCAGGTAGGTTCCTTCTTGATGTGATGCCTAAATCCACGAAGTTCCTTCCTCTGTCTGTCTACCTGGCTATTGATATATTCATGAGACTTGTGGTGGAAGATTTTAAAAAGATCAAAACAAGGAGGATACATGATAACCTCACCTATCAACAAAGAACAGCAATTGCGGAGTTAAACTCTCTGACAATGTGGTTATAAAGGCAGCAGACAAAGGAGGGAACATTGTAATTTGGCCATGCCCATTATATGAGAAGGAAGCCTTCAGGCAGCTAAGACACAGAAATGTCTACTTGAGGCTTGATTCAAACCTTGCAATGTCTTTTTAAGTGAACTTGAGAGAATTTTGGTGAATGTGTTCGAGGAGGGGATCATCACCAAAAAAGTGTTAGATGGCCTGACTGTAAAATTCCCCAAAATGTCTACTTTCTACTTGCTTCCCAAGGTTCACAAAGATCCCGTCAATCCACCGAGGCGTCTGATAGTATCTGGGATCGAGGGTCTTTGCGACCCAGTGTGTCGCTTTATAGACCTTTATTTGAAACCATTGGTTGAAACCCTACCATCATATATACGTGACACGAAGGACGCCCTCACTAGGATTGACGGGATTTTTGTTGAACATGACATGTATATCGTCACGGCCGATGTGGAGTTCCTGTACACCTGCACTGACCACAATGCAGGTGTAGAGTCTTCCTTGAAGAGTCCAACCAGATTGCCCATTTATGTGAGCTGATTATTGAGCTGCTCTGCTTTGTCCTGTCGCACAATTTTTTCACGATTAAAGATCAATACTATCTACAAAGGCATGGCACTGCCATGGGCGTGGCCTGTGTGCCCTCGTACGTAAACCTGTTCCTCGGCCAGATCATATATGGATTTTTTTGAACAATAATGATCTAAATATCAGGCTCACATATAAACTTAGTGGAACATCAATAGATTTTCTTGATATTAAAATTGAGGTTGATGGACGTGGGCTTTTACAGACTGATGTATTTAGGAAAGAAACCTCTGTGAATGCATTGTTACATGCATCATCAGCCCACGTTCCGTCAACCATCAAAGCTATCCCGGTTGGGCAATTTTTAAGGATGAAGCGGATCTGCTCCACTGAAGCCAATTTTTAAAAACAAGCTTGGGATCTAAGTGAGAGGTTTAGGCAGAGGAGTTACAGTCGTAGGATTATTAAACATGGTTACGATAGAGCCAGACACACTAAATGTGATGATCTCCTCCTCCCTCCCGAGAAGAAAAGAGATAGGACTTCTGGGGAGATCTGATTTATCTCTACTCAACCAGCAATGTGAGGTTATGAGGTAGGTGTTAAAGAGACACTGGACAGTTTTGATGTCTAAACCGTCTCTGAGGGGGGTCCTCACCGAGAATCCATTGATGACATCTAGAAGATCTCAAAATTTGGAGGACATTTTGGTTCACAGCCATTATGTACCTAAAACATTCGGGATTTTTGGTGCGGGCCCTCCCCGGAGGGGGTTCTTTCCATGTGGTGACTGTGTTGCCTGTGCCAATCTCTCTTGCAGCTCCAACTTCACCTCAAGTGATGGTAAGAGAACATATACCATCTATCGATATATTTCATTTAGTAGCACGCATGTTGTGTATTATGCTACATGCGGCTGCAGCAAAATTTATGTTGGACTCACTACGAACGAATTGAGGGTGAGCGTCAGCGAGCATGTGAGAGAGATAGATGCAGCAAGCAAGGTCAGGGCTGATGAGGTGGTCACCCTTAAGACATTTACCCCGTCATTTTTATTACCACCATGGATGTAAAGCTAAGACACTGAGAGTGAGGGGGATTGCACAGATACACGGGGGAATAAGAGGTGGAGACCTCAAAAAAGCGCTGGCACAACGAGAATGAAAATGGATCATCACGCTGGATACGGTGTCTCCAAAGGGTCTGAATGAGTCCGTCAGCTTCGTCCCTTTCCTCTGAAATTATTTATTGATCCTTGGTCTGCCTGTCTTTATGTCCATTAAAATTGATGACCACTGAATTATTTTTATTTGTGATACTGGGAGTTTTTCACCTATTCTTCCCCTTTTTGTCCCCTTATTCTCTCCCCTTAACCCCTCTTCACCATTCAGATTTGGATGTTTTATCATTTTTGGTTTGATTTTAATTTTTGCACCTTTGTTTATACAAACAGCGGTTTTCTGTATATTGGTGCCATTATAGCTGCTAGAGATGGATAAGTGAATTAATCTACCTATACAGAGCCTGGACCATGCCTGGAGGGAATACCACAATGAAGAGTTAATTGTGATTGTTATCTTTATTGTATATTGAGGGCTTTTTTCCAGGTGTGTGTATTATAGGGCTCCTTGGAGCCATCGAATTATGTGCGCATGCGCTGGTCTCCCTGCTTGCGGGGTTGCCATGGAGGCGCGATGCCAAGCGCAGCTTGTTTAAACGGTTGCAGTGATGTCATATCCGGTGGCCGATGATGAGGGGCGTGTCGCGCTGGGAGTCACATCAATCGCGGGCCGCGGAGACTGCGCATGCACAGAATTATGTGATTCGATAGTGAATTAAACACCGCTGGTATAGACCACCATTACTCCTCATGATGAAATATATGCCTGCATAACAAAGCGAAACGTACATCAGGAGTCCAGTCTAGAGGGGTCCCCTTTCCCTCCTGCACTTGCACTTTATTGGTATGAAACTGTTTTGGATGTAACTTCTTTATTACATGTTTCAATGTACCTGCACGGGATATTGTAAACTCGTTAAGAGCTGCCAGTCTGTTCACTGGAGATTATTATGGCAGACTCTTGTTAGTCATTCCTAGATAGGGAATGTTATTACCTGCAGTATATTTCTGTGACATTGTACTACCTATATTGTTTTCACCTTTCTGGGAAACCATCCATTCTGTATAAAATACTGTGCTGTGTACCTTGTATATTATGTACCTGTTTTTCCACACAAAGTGTATTTGTATTTGTCTCTTTGTCTACAAAATAAATGAAGTCTTATATGCAATTTTCTAAAAAGCAATTTTGGCTCCACATGTTCTATTTTTGATAAATGAATTATAGTGTCTGAGCTGCTGAGGTGTATTGGGATATACCCTGATAGCTCGATATATTTTAACCATATGGAATGTTTATATGTGCCTGGTAACAATGAAGACTGGAGGATGCCGCACTGCTGCAAGGGAGTGGTGGAGGGTGGGTTAACATTGTTTTTTATTTTTGTGTGTGAGACAGCAGGGGGGGCCATATACCATGACCGGGGGAGCTCTATCCGGGATGGGAGGCTCTATTCAGGATGAAGCATTATGTACCAGCAGGATGGGGGGCTCTACCTAGGATGAGGGGCTATGTACCAGCAGGATGGAGGGCTCTATTGAGGATGGGGTCCATACACCAGCAGAATGGGGGGCTCTATCGAAGATGGGGGCTATTAACCAGCAGGATGGCAGGCTCTATCTAGGATGGGGGGGCATGTACCAGCAGGATGGTGGCTCTATCCAGGATGAGGGAGTATGTAACAGCAGGATGGGGGAGCTCTGTCCAGGATGAGGGGCTATGTACCAGCAGGATGGGGGGACTATATCTCAGTAGAATCAGGAGGCCATGTACCAGTAGGATGGGGGGGGGGCTATATACCAACAGGATGGGGCTATGCACCAGCAGGATGGGGGTGCTATGTACCAGCAGGATGAGAGGGATATAATCCAGCAGGATGGGTGGTCTATGTACCAGCAGGATAGAGGGGCTATCTACCAGCAGGATGGGGGGGGCTATATAGCAGCAGGATGGGAAGGGTATGTAACAGCAGGATGAGGGACTACATACCACCAGGATGGGGGGGGGGGTTATATACCACCAGGATGGGGGGTCATGTACCAGCAGAAAGGGGGCTATATACCATCAGGATGGAGGGGCTATATACCACTAGGATGGGGTGGAATGTACCCTGATTGTACTATGGACACTGGCATTTTAAGACAGACCCCATTTAACATTCAAAATTATTTTTGTTCTCTCTTTCACCAAATTTGGGGTGCGTCTTATGATTTGATGCATCTTATAAAGCGAAAAATATGGTACTTGTATTGATTTATGACATCTGACACACACCATGAAACACAGGAGTTGCCGGCAGGTCGTAAATCACTGGAGAGTGACAAGAATGGCCGTGATAGAAGGTAAAGCTGCCAAAAGATGAGAGTGAAATAGGGGTCAGGGGACTTACATTTCCAACACCAACCTAGAAGTAAAATTAAAAAAAAAGCTGGAGTGGTGCTCTAAAGAGTTTTGTGAGTGTCCATCAAAAAGGACATTAAACTATTTCTACTGTAAAATAAAGGCCTTAGTACCAATAAAAATTATATTAGCACAGTTTATTTCACTGTTATGGTGCCTGAGATAACGGCATCCCTGCACTGCCCTGTTCACTCTACCTGGCAAGTAGACTACCAGTACTGTATTTTATACATATACCATGCCTTAAAAAAGTATTCAGACTCATTAACGTTTCTATATTTTTTCATGTTACCACCACAAAGTTAAATGCATTTTATTTGAATTTTATGTGATAAACCAACACTAAGTAGCAAGTATTCATGAAGAGTAAAGGAAATTATACACAGTTTTCTAAATATTTTAAAAATATAAATCTGAAAATTGTGATGTGCATTTGTATTTAACCCCTGAGTTAATACTTTGTAGGACCACCTTTCACGGTCATTATTTCTGCAAGTTATTTGAGGTATGTCTCTACCAGCTTTGTACATCTAGAGGCTAAAATTGTTTCTCATTTTTCTTTGCACACTAGCTCAAGCTCAGTGAGATTGGATGGAGGCACCTGTAAACAGCAACATTTGTGTCTTGCAACAGATTCTCAATGAGATTTAGATCTGAATTTTGACTGCGACATTCAAACACATGAAAATGGTTTGATCTATCTCATTCCATTGTAGCTCTGGCAGTATGTTTAGGGTCATTGTGATGCTCGATGGTGAACCTGTGAACCAGTTTCAAGAATGTTAAGCCCCGGTCTCACATAACGATGTGTCAGCGATGCCGACAACGATCAGCATCGTTGATGCATCGTTGACACATCGTTATCAGGTCGCTGGTGAGCTGTCACACTGACAGACTTCACCAGCGACCTCTGGGCAGCCAGATCGTTGGTACCCAGCGTCCGCTCGTTCCCTGCATCCTGGGAGCGGACGGACGCTGGTAACCATGGTAACAGCGGGTCTCTCCTGCACTTAGAGACCCGCTTGTTTACCATGGTTACCGGCACCCGCCCGCTTCCGAGTTGCGGGGAGCGAGCGGGTGCCGACCTCTCCTATCCTGTCCCTCACTATTCTCATCTCTCCCTGCTATTTCCCTGTTCCCTACTCTATCCCCTATCCTAAACCCTAATCCTATCCCTCTCCTTGTTCTAAATAAAGAAATCCCCCCCCGAGGCTCACCGGCATCAGAGGCTCCCATACCGGCATCTCTGTAATGGAGATCTCAGGGGTAAAGGACCTATGATGAGGTCAGTATCATGTGACCGGCCTATACTGTACAGTATAGGCCGGTCACAAGATACTGACCTCATTACAGGTCCTTTACCCCTGAGATCTCCATTACAGAGATGCCGGTATGGGAGCCTCTGATGCCGGTGAGCCTCGGGGGGGGATTTCTTTATTTAGAACAAGGAGAGGGATAGGATTAGGGTTTAGGATAGGGGATAGAGTAGGGAACAGGGAAATAGCAGGGAGAGATGAGAATAGTGAGGGACAGGATAGGAGAGGATGCACCCGCTCGCTCCCCGCAACCCGGAAGCGGGCGGGTGCCGGTAACCATGGTAAACAAGCGGGTCTCTAAGCCCGCTTGTCACCCTGGATGTCATGTTACAGCGCTGCTGTGCGGCGCTGTGACATTGCGGGTGATCCTGACAGGTCGCTGATCGCTGCCCCCGCCGGTCACACACACCGATGTGTGGTGACCAGCGGGGGGGCCAACGACCAAAAAATGGTCAGGAGCCCTGTGCAACGATCAGCGACCTCACAGCAGGGGCCTGATCGCTGCTATCAGTCACACGCAACGATATCGGTAAGGATATCGTTCCTACGTCACAAATAGGACGATATCGTTACCAATATCGTTAT
>JARQOC010000001.1:127712508-127764455 GCA_033576535.1 Allobates femoralis | reverse complement strand
TCATACGTACGGTTTCCCAATGGAGACGCGGCGACAGTTGGTGCGCGATTTGAATGATGCGTATAGTGTGACGCAGTTCACCCCTTTTTTACAAGGCTGTTGGTTAGTTTGATGCAGTTCAACCCCTGTCTACAAGGCGGGTCAGTCAGTGGACGCAGTTAAATCCTGTTAAAAGGGGCTGTCTTTTCAGTGTGACGCAGGTTCACCCCGTTAAAGGCTGTCAGCCCTTTTGAAACGCATTCACTCCTGTCTATAAGGCTGTAAAGTCAGTTTTATAAACCCTTTACCCCGGTATGGGTTGAACTAGATGGATTAAAGTTTTCCTTAAACCCTTTAAAAAAAACTATTTTAAACTATGTTATATGTTACTATACAAGGCTGTCAGTCAGTGTGACAAACTTCACTTGTTTTTTGAAAGGGGGCTGCAGTCAGTGTGTTTCCCAAGTTCAACCCTTTTCTCCCCAAGGGTTTGGGCCGGCCCGGTTGTGACAAAACTTCACCCCTGTTGTAAGGGTTTGTCAGTCAGTGTCACAAACTTTATTTTTCAAAAGGCTGTCAGTCAGAGTAAATGCAGTTAATGCCGGGTTATAAGGCTGTCAGTGTCCGAACTTTACCCCTGTTTCAAGGCTGTCGTACGTTAACGCCCCTTCATGGGGGTCTATAAAGCTGTCAGTCAGTGTCACAAAACTTTACTCCAGTCAAACAAGGTGTCAGTCAGTGGGGAACGCAGTTCACTTTTTGGTCTACAAGGCTGTAGTCAGTGTGACGAACTTCACTCCTGTTATAAGGCGGGTCAGTCAGTGTGACGAACTTTACTCTTTAAAATGCATAGAGGGGATGATAAATAAATATAGAATACATGACGATAGACACATGGGTAGTGTAGATAGATATCGTTTTATTCATTAATTATTCTTAAATTTTCCCTTTTAAATAAACTACCCCACATATTTTGGGAATCCCCGATGCATTAAAAAAGGGGCCCCATTTTAGTTACCCATTTTTGAAGCTGTATGAAAATGCAATTTCCAAAAAACTGTACATTAGTTTTCATCCAAATGTTCTTTCAGTCAACATCTGTTCCACGAACTCTCCGTAAACATGTTCATCCCGCCCCTTTCTGATTATTTCAAATAAAAGGGAGGTAAAAAAAGTGTCTTGTAGTTGCTTATCTCTGTGCACAGGAAAAAGAATTTTTACAGGTTAAAAAAAACTTACCTTAAAATTTTTTTACCCCAACACTTAAGTTCAAAGGACTTTGAAAAATGTAGATATACATAGAAGGTATTCTGCCAAAAGCTGAGGTTACAGATCCAATGTGTAAGGTCAGGTTAATATGTTAGCTAAAATGCAAGCCAAAGTACAAGTTCACTTTAAGGCTATGTGCCCACTGTGCTTAATACAAGCGCAGCACAAAAAGGCAGCACAAATAAGGGGACACACAAACACAGACAGACACACAGAGGTAGACAGACACACACACACACAAACACCCTCCCCAGCAATTCCTGGTGATTCTTCCTCCGTGCAGCAGCAGGAGATGTCTTTATCTCTCTGCCAGATCCTGTGCACCATGTGACAGGCTGAGACATAGATAAAAACATCTCTCGCCGCTGCATGGAGGTAGAATCACCCGGGATCACTGGGGATCGCCATGCGATTGCCAGGGAGGGTCAGTGTGGCGCCCCGCAATGAGTGCATCACAGGAGGGTACTGCATCCCTGACCGAAGGTGCAGTATTCTCTGTCTCAGTGATGAACAAGTTAATCCCAAGGCTCCATACACCACATGCAACATCTAGAGGCAGAGGACCAATTAGGTCCTGGTGGAGAGATAGATGCATAGCAGTGGGGAAAGAGCAGAAAGAGTTAGAAAGTGGGAGAGACAAGATCAAGAATAGATGTCGTGACAGTACAGCTAACAGAGAGGGCACCGAGGAGCGGTGACCCAGAAACGAAGGGGGCAAAGTAAATAAGTAACGGGTAAAAAGACGACCCGAGCCCGGTCCAACCCAGAGTACCGGCTCCGAGGTAGTGCAGACGTCCACCGCTGCTTTACAGAACCGGGGTGATAGACGGCTTCATAGTAGCGCATTACAAAAACCACCATCACCGCAGCTGTACTGGGAGGGGTACCCACCACTGAGGTCCAGGGACCCATCGGGAGCCGTCCGGCTAACGGCTTGGGTGCCCAATAGAAGTTCCTCTGTATCCTGACCTGGTGCATGAAGGCAGCGAAGAGTAACAAGGGACAGTCAGTTTAAGAGAGACACTGTGGAGCCTTGGAGGGACACTGTTCATTACAGGGACCACCCGGTCTGTTACCTGAAAGTGAAACCGTTATCCAGTGTACCGTGTGTGAACTAAGTAAAGACCCGTGCAGAGGAGCATCGTGTCCGAGCCTTCTTTCAGAACTGTTATTAACCAATTCATCTACAGAATCAACCGAGCTGCCGTATTCCATCACTACAGCTCCTGACCCCGGGGACTCCCGCTCGTCCTGTAGGGAGCGGATCCATCTTGCTGCAGCCCATCCCCCGGAGGTCCAAGGCAGCGCCGGTGCCATCACCGAACCCCTACAGGTGGCGTCACGAAATAGCAAACTTTATTCTTATTAATCTTATTTTACCCTTCATTGACCACCGGGCCCCCACAGCCTCAGGCACAGAACCGTGACCACAGCCAGCGCCTGAGACCTGAGAACCCGGCTTACGGTGAGTCATCAGTATTACAGCATTTTTTTTTTGAAAATCGCAGGAAAAAAGCGCCACAAATGGACTAGGAGAATACACATCCAATTGTGGTATTTTTTTTGGGTGGGGTTAGCATTGAGTCTATGGGGAAAACGAAGCCCAAAAATAGGTGAGTTAATTGCAAAGAAATAAAAAAAATGCTGGCGATTTCTGCTACAAAAATGCAGCCGTTACAAATGCACATGTAGGCACAGCTTTGGAAAATCACATTGACTTTCATTAAAAACCTGTGGGTGCTGCGCTTTTGGTGCATAAACGCGTGTAAAAAATGCAGCAAAAATGCACAGTGGGCACTTAGCCTAAAGCAGGGATGTGCAACCTTTTCTGACTGGGGATGACAATATCCTATTGAACCATTCCCAAAGACTGCAATAATACTTGAAGGGAAATTGCCTTCAAAATCATTTGTGTCATATTATATCAAAAATATGTGTAATAAATATGTAATAAATGCAAATCCCACTTTTAAGATTCCAAGTGATTGGGAGAACAGATGTCCAATTCTCTTCATCAGCACTCTACAACTACATGTATAGATAGATCTCATTAGTTAATTTACTCTTTTGTGGATTGCTAAATTGGGAATAATTTTCCTGACAAATGGGACCCAGGAATGGTAAGATAGTGCACCGGTAGTTCTTTTCAGTCCCTGTTTCTGCCACTCCTCTTTTCTGGGAATTAAGGAGGAACTTTTCTCCTTGTGGAGAGTAAAAAAGAGGACTAGAACTCAGGTGTCACCTTATTGTAAAAGTCATTATCAACCCTCCACCACAAGCATAAACATTCCCCCTTAGGGTGGTTTCACATTTGCATCACGGCTAGATCAGACTGAAAACGGGAGCATCTGCTTCTGGCCGTTCATCCACAAACTCATGCTACTGCAGCTGCCTGATGCCTGAGCCAGCCGGGTAGAGGGTGAGAGAAAATGTAATAAAATCAATTATATGCATACTTATAATATGTGGGTACCTGGTGAGGGGCTGCACGAGTGGTTTAAAACCACTACTTTATTACAATCACTGCTTAAAGTGCCGTCACCTTTTGCCTGTGCAGCAGGACTTCTACGCCACTTGGAGCAGGAGACACGCCACTTCTGAGAGTTCTGTGTCTAGAAGTGGCATAGATAAGTCCCGCTAAGGTGGCACAAGAATTAGCTTCAAAGACTACTGTAATGGATGCCCCCCACACCTTTCGGGTGAGGCTGTCATCTTAATTGTCTGCCGCCAAATTGGATGCTTTGTCTGAGTGTGTGCACGCCACTGTGTAAGAACCACGCTGACACACAAGTCAATGTAGAGTTTAATGACAAAGACCTATATTAAGGGAGGGGTTAACAGTTTTATACTCATCATTAAAGGGGCATTTCTTAAGGGTGTTTCTAGGTAATTGCATCACATTATGCTGAATATACATTTTATTCTGAAAAAGCATTCAATCGTGACGTGGAGCCGCTCATAACTTATTCATGATATGCACTGCATCCCCCAACCATCCGCGGGGGAAGCAGTGCATATCCCATTACAGGCTCCCCATAACAGTATGGCGCCCCCCCATGCTGCCACTGCTCAGTGTAGAATAAATAGAGTTATTAGCTCTCGCACGGCCGGCGGATCGCTCCTGGCTTGCATCCTCCCTCCTCCCTGCGTGTCATGTGACCAGCCGGTGATGTCATCGAGGTGAGCCCCGGTCACATGACAAGAAGCAGGGAGGAGGGAGGATGCACAGCCAGAAGCGATCTGCCGGCCGGGTGAGAGCTAATAACACTGTATTTATTGTACAGTGAGCAGCGGCAGCATGGGGGGGGGGAGCCCCTGTACACACTCTGCTGGGGGGGGAGCCCCTGTACACACTCTGCTGGGGGGGGGAGCCCCTGTATACACTCTGCTGGGGGGGAGCCCCTGTATACACTCTGCTGGGGGGAGCCCCTGTATACACTCTGCTGGGGGGAGCCCCTGTATACACTCTGCTGGGGGGGAGCCCCTGTATACACTCTGCTGGGGGGGAGCCCCTGTATACACTCTGCTGGGGGGAGCCCCTGTATACACTCTGCTGGGGGGGAGCCCCTGTATACACTCTGCTGGGGAGCCTGTATACACTCTGCTGGGGAGCTTGTATACACTGTGCTGGGGAGCCCCTGTATACACTGTGCTGGGAGCTGTATACCACACTGCTGGGGGCTGTAAACTTGTGCTGAAGGCTGTATACCACACTGCTGAGGACTGTATACTTGTGCTGGAGTCCACCCTTGGCTTATACGCGAGTCAATAAGTTTTCCCAGTTTTGGGGGGCAAAAGTAGGGTGGTCGGCTTATACACGGGTCGGCTTATACACGTGTATATACGGTAATCTCAAATTATTTTTTAACTACATAAATAGTAAGAAACTAAAAAATGATGATGTTGGCCCCTTTAAAAATAATCTGGGTGAAATGGTGGATGAGGATGAGGAAAAAGCCAATATGCTAAATTACTTTTTTTCAACAGTATTTACACAAGAAAATCCCATGACAGACAATATGATCAGTGATAACAAAAACTGTCAATTAAATGTCACCAGCTTAACCCAGCAGGAAGTACGGCATCGTCTAAAAATCGCTAAAATTGACAAATCCCCGGGCCCGGATGGGATACACCCCAGAGTGCTGCAGGAATTAAGTACTGTCATAGATAGACCATTATTTTTAATCTTTAAAGATTCCATAATAACAGGGTCTGTACCACAGGACTGGCGTATAGCAAATGTGGTGCCAATATTCAAAAAGGGAACAAAAACTGAACTTGGAAATTATAGGCCAGCAAGCTTAACCTCTACTGTGGGTAAAATCCTAGAGGGTATTCTAAGAGATGCTATACTGGAGTATCTGAAGAAAAATAACCTCATGACCCAATATCAACATGGTTTTACGAGGGACCGTTCCTGTCAAACTAATCTGATAAACTTCTATGAAGAAGTAAGTTCTGGACTGGACCAAAGAAATGCAGTGGATGTGGTGTATATGGACTTTTCAAAAGCTTTTGATACGGTGCCACACAAAAGGTTGATACATAAAATGAGAGCAATGGGGATAGGGGAAAATATGTGTAAGTGGGTTAAGAACTGGCTTAGTGATAGGAAACAAAGGGTGGTCATTAATGGAACACATTCAGAATGGGTCACAGTTAACAGTGGGGTACCACAGGGGTCAGTGTTGGGCCCGCTTCTTTTTAATATATTTATTAATGACCTTGTAGGGGGCATACAGAGTAGAATCTCAATATTTGCAGATGACACTAAACTCTGCAGGGTAAGTAATACAGAGGAGGACAATTTTATATTACAGGAGGATTTATGTAAACTAGAAGCTTGGGCTGACAAATGGCAAATGAGCTTTAATGGGGATAAATGTAAGGTCATGCACTTGGGCAGAGGAAACAAAAGGTATAATTATGTGCTTAATTGTAAAACACTGGGCAAAACTGTCACTGAAAAAGACCTGGGTGTATGGGTAGATGACAAACTCACATTTAGTGGCCAATGTCAGGCAGCTGCTGCAAAGGCAAATAAAATAATGGGATGCATTAAAAGAGGCATAGATGCTCATGAGGAGAACATAATTTTACCTCTATACAAGTCACTAGTGCGACCACACTTAGAATACTGTGTACCATTCTGGTCTTTGGTGTATAAGAAAGACATAGCTGAACTAGAGCGGGTCCAGAGTAGAGCAACCAAGGTTATTAGAGGACTGAGGGGTCTGCAATACCAAGACAGGTTATTAAACTTGGGGTTATTTAGCTTGAAAAAACGAAGGCTTAGGGGTGATCTTATAATAATGTATAAATATATGAGGGGACAGTACAGAGAACTTTCTAATGATCTCTTTACTCTTAGGCCTGAGACGGGGACAAAGGGGCATCCTCTACGTCTGGAGGAAAGAAGGTTTAATCATAATCACAGACGTGGATTCTTTACTGTAAGAGCAGTGAGACTGTGGAACTCTCTGCCACATGATGTTGTAATGAGTGACTCACTACTAACATTTAAGAAGGGCCTCGATGCCTTTCTTGAAAACTATAATATTACTAGTCTATATACTAGATCGTTTGATAGGGCGTTGATCCAGGGAATTAGTCTGATTGCCATATCTGGAGTCAGGAAGGAATTTTTTCCCCCAATGTGGAGCTAGTGTTGCCACATGGTTTTTTTTGCCTTCCTCTGGATCAACATGTTAGGCTATGGGTTGAACTAGATGGTCTAAAAGTCTTCCTTCAACCTTAAAAACTATGTTACTATATTACTATGTAGATAAAGCGGAGAGCTATGGGCTGCAGCCCCCAGCTGCCTGTCTTTACCTTGGCTACCAATCAAAATACAGGGAAGCCCATTATTTTTTTTTAATTATTTAAAATAATAAATTATTATTATTATTATTATTATTTTATAATAATAAAAAATATGTGGGCTCTCGCTGACTTTTGATTATCAGCCAGGCAAAACCAGGTAGCTGGGGGCTGGGATTCTCAGCGTGGTACGGACCAAGCTTTCTAGGTCCCGTACACTAGAAACCGCAGCCCGCAGTCACTCCTGGAGATGGCACATTCATCATAGCGCTATTTCCAAGTGCTTTACCTGGCTCATCCAGTGGCCCTGATGGCAATGGCACACTGGGAAATAATGGGGTTAATACCAGATTTGTATGCTTTGCTGGTACTAAACCCAAAATTCATGGTGTCATGCCAAATTAGATGTGGTCACCATGAATTTCTAGTAAACAGTAAAAAAAAAAACACAGAGAAACATTTTTTTTATTAGAATTAAAACAAAAAAACACATTTAGAGATTCCATCTTTGTTAAAAAGACAAAAAATCCTCAGTCCAATGTAGTCCACAGGGACAGCTCTTCTACGTCGCTCTGTATAAACAAGCATCTATACAGAGTGAGAAGCAGGCTGAGACTGATAGTGACAGTCAAACTTCAATCGAGTTCGTAGCTCAGGCCATGAACTCGGGTGAACACTGATGTCACCGCGAGCACTGCCGACAACAGCCGAAAACAGCCGAGTGCTGAGCAGTGGAATGAATAACCCCAGGAGTTAATGAGTGGCCCCGGAAGTAGAACCGGCCGGGAGACAGCGAGATGGGAGGATGCGTTGCAGTACTGGTAAGTGTAATCATAATGTTTATTATTAATTATATGCTTTATTTTAATGCCCCTGGACCCGATCTGGACCCAAACTGTAACACGGGTCTCCCAGGGACCCTATTTTGTCGGGACCAATGGTGGTGTTTAGAAGAAACCACAATCTTCGCAGCATTGTTGACCACAGCAATACAGCAATAAAATCCTCAAATAAACAGCCGATTAATAATCCGCATAATAAAATTGGATGTTTTGCCTTCAGAACTCCCAAATGTATGTGCTGTAACATCATAGTAAATGGAGCTAAAACGTTTAGGTCTAATACTACAGGCAAAGTGCACACTATCAATCAATTGTTGAATTGTCAGTCTAGATACATGTTATATTTGTTGGAATGAACGTGCGGCTTGCAATATGTAGGCTGCACGATACAGACCATGCACACATGTTTGAATAAACATAGACAGAATATTCGTAATGGGTACATGCTCCTCAGCATGTCTAAACACTTTAATACCGTGCATCAAAAAAATCCTGATTTTATGAATCTTACAATCATTAATCAAGTCCCTGATGTGACTTCTAATTGGTTGGGAAAACTAATAAATAAGGAAAGCTATTGGATAGTTAAATTAGAAACACTATCCCCTTAAGGTTTGAATTTGACGACTGACACTGTCAAAAATCGTTTCTAATTGGTTGTCCCCACTTCATTAAAACTGGTAGCTACACGTGCTTCTGGGTATTAAATGTTCAAATTTTTATCTAAGTGTTGTTATTATTATTATTATTTATTATTATAGCACCATTAGATTCCATGGCCCTTTGCATATGGAAGGGCAAATAAAGACAATTACAATAAGTATGGACAATCAAGTCACACAAGTACAGAAGGGGAGAGGAGCCAGTACAGTAGGAGAGGGTATGATCATGCGGGGGAGCGGTGGACCAAGTCTCACTGTAGGCTGTAGGCTTGTCGGAAGAGGTAAGTCTTCAAATTTCTTTTGAAGGTTTCCAGCGTAGGCAAGAGTCTGATGTAATGGGACAGAGAGTTCCAGAGTATAGTGGATGCATGGGAGAAATCTTGGATGCGGTTGTGAGAAAAAGAGATAAGAGGGGAGTAGAGAAGGAGCTCTTGAGAGGATCGCAAGTTGCGTGAGGGTAGGTAGCAGGGGACCATGACAGAGATGTATGGAGGGGACATATTGTGGATGGCTTTATATGTCACTAGATGGCGGCCCGATTCTAAAGAATCGGGTAGTCTAGAATCCATATATAGTTCATTTATTAATAGTTAGGGGAGTGCGGTGAAATTAATTGTGTGTATACAGGTGGCTCAGTGGGTAGCAGAGTATACGGTGGCTCAGTGGTTAGCACTGCGCGGTGGCTCAGTGGTTAGCACTGCGCGGTGGCTCAGTGGTTAGCACTGCGCGGTGGCTCAGTGGTTAGCACTGCGCGGTGGCTCAGTGGTTAGCACTGCGCGGTGGCTCAGTGGTTAGCACTGCACGGTGGCTCAGTGGTTAGCACTGCGCGGTGGCTCAGTGATTAGCACTGGGCGGTGGCTCAGTGGTTAGCACTGGGCGGTGGCTCAGTGGTTAGCACTGCGCAGTGGCTCAGTGGTTAGCACTGCACGGTGGCTCAGTGGTTAGCAGTGAGTGCGGTGGCTCAGTGGTTATCAGTGAGTGCGGTGGCTCAGTGGTTAGCAGTGAGTGCGGTGAGAGAGGTCAGCGCAGCGCCATGGGCAGAGTGGTCAGCGCAGCGCCATGGGCAGAGTGGTCAGTGCAGTGCCGTGGGCAGAGTGGTCAGCGCAGCGCCGTGGGCAGAGTGGTCAGCGCAGCGCCGTGGGCAGAGTGGTCAGCACAGCGCCGTGGGCAGAGTGTTCAGCGTCTTCCCCGCCGCCTGGATCCTCAGTCGACATGTCGCCGCCCCCGGACGACTGGATCCAATATGGCGTCTGGGAAGTCTGGCGAGATTTCCCGGACGCCATCTTGGACAAAGTATGTCGCCGCCCCCGGACGACTGGATCCAACATGGCGTCCGGGAGGTTTCACGAGACTTCCTGGATGCCATATTGGATCCAGTAGTTCGGGGGCGGCGACATGTTGACTGAGGATTCAGGCGGCGGACGCAGGGCCGGTGGTAAGTATAGCGCAGTGTGTGTGTGTGTATGTGTATGTGTGTGTGTGTGGACAAACTGACGGAAGTGCGGACAAAGTGACGGAAGTGTGGACAAATTGACGGAAGTGCGGACAAAGTGACGGAAGTGCCTTGGGATTTTATATATTAGATACACACACATTATATGTACACACATGCAAATCTATAAAGATGTAGAAATATATATATACATACACACACATCATTCACAAATTATATTATATACACACATATATACACATACTGTACATTGCATATGGAGGGGTGAGGAGAGCGGAGGCTGGAGGGGTGAGGAGAGTGGAGGCTGGAGGGGTGAGGACAGGGGAGGCTGGAGGGGTGAGGACAGGGGAGGCTGGAGGGGTGAGGACAGGGGAGGCTGGAGGGGTGAGGAGAGGGGAGGCGGGAGGGGTGAGGAGATATGAGGTTGGAGGGGTGAGAGCAGCGGAGGCTGGAGGGGTGAGGACAGCGGAGGCTGGAGGGGTGAGGACAGGGGAGGCTGGAGGGGTGAGGACAGTGGAGGCTGGAGGGGTGAGGACAGGGGAGGCTGGAGGAGTGAGGATAGGGGAGGCTGGAAGGGTGAGGACAGGGGACCCTGGAGGGGTGAGGACAGCAGAGGCTGGAGTGGTGAGGACAGGGGAGGTTGGAGGGGTGAGGACAGGGGAGGCTGGAGGGGTGAGGACAGGGGAGGCTGGAGGGGTGAGGAGAGCGGAGGCTGAAGGGGTGAGGACAGGGGAGGCTGGAGGGGTGAGGAGATTGATGCGGCTCCCGGATGGAGGAGGATACTGACTGGGCTGTGGGCGGTGAGCGGCAGTGCTGGCGGCAGTGGTGGTGATGCCGGAGGCCGCACACCGGACCAGAGTGTGGGCAGGGCCGGCTCCCGGATGGGTGAGAATAGTGACCGGGCTGTGGGCAGTGAGCGGCAGGGCTGGCGGCGGTGTCGGTGATGCCGGAGGCCGCACACCGGACCAGAGTGTGGGCGGGGCCGGCTCCCGGATGGGGGAGGACGCACACCGGGCTATGTGCGGGGCCGCGGTGAGGGGCACACTGGGTATGTGTGGGGCCGTGGCAAGGGGCACACCGGGCTCTGTGTGTGTCCGGGTGTGTTTGTGTGTGTGTATGTGTGTGCACTGTAGGGGCGGCCGTAAGCGTGGCGGGCTGTATGAGTCCCGATCTCGCTTACGGCCGCCATCTTTGTTCACCCTGAACGGGTGTAGGGCTCCAGTGACGTCACGTAGCTGATGACAAAGTGACGGAAGTCCTGGCCAAAGTGACAGAAGTGAGCTTGGGCTTTTATATATTAGATGGTTAGGGTTATGAATCGGAGCCTCTGAGAAATGGGGAGCCAGTGAAGGGCTTGGCAGAGGGTAGAGACAGACTTAACCATAAATAAAACTATACTATAATGGCCAAATCCCACTCAAGAGGGTAGAAAAATTCAGCTGCCTGCGTGACACCTTGGACCACAGTGTCTGGTGACTAAACGGTTCCCTCCTGCCAGCTGTGCCCAGGCCCAGTGCTTCACAAGACCCAACCGCCTTGATATGCCCCTGATCACTATACTACCTTGGGTCTATGAATCCAGCAAAATATTTAACAGGGCATACCACCATTGAACCACCCTTTTCATGGAAAACGGGTTTTATCCAGTTTTAGGGAAATTATTTTCCATTTCATTGCATTTATTGTAGGCTGGTAGTAGATGGTTTTACGGAAACAGTGGCATGTGAGAAATATGAAGATAAGTTTTAAAGCAGTGCTGGACACAGACAAGAACAGGGTATGGGTCGTTTGCAGTACAATAGTTCATCATTATAATGCCAAATTCTACCTGCCTTGGAGGGGACGTGGGCCCCCTTACCTCCTGGGCAGCTAGTAAACTGCACAAGTTGCACAAGTTATATGTCTACCCATTGTTGAGAGGGTGGTACCATTTTGGATAGATCAGGCTATGTTTATTTTAATCCAGAGTAAGGCAGCCGTATAACACGGTTGCCAATCTCGTTGTAAAGCACTAAGTGGCTGAGGGTTCAATGACCCAAGCATGACAGCTTATTGGGGGGCCAGCACTGGGCCCCAGTAGTCATGGGCGAGACAGAGACATGGAACGGAGCAGCCCTGGGTTTGCAGTGCGCACCTTGGCTGGCACCCCAGTGCAACAGTTCAGTTCAGAATTTCCCTTGGTGAGAGCCAAAGCAGACACAGATGCAATGGTGCTTGACAACACCACAGGCCTTTACTCACAGAGTGTCATATAACACTGGCTTCAGACTTAAACATTACTTTCTTAGGGGTATCCATTTCAATTCAATTGATTTCAGACTGCTCCTGTCATTTCAGTACCTCTATGCTGTTAGCCTCTCCCTACAGCACCACAGTAACCAACAGCAAACTCATTTAGTCTCTCTTGGTTTCAGCCCTATCCTGTCCACAGGAATTCATCTAAAAGAACAATCAGGGCCACCGTTAGACAAAACGTCATTCACTGCTAGCACCATAATGACCCAATGCCCGAGTCTACGATGAAGTCCACTGTCAGTAGCATCGTGAGAGTCAGCTGCCTTCTGAGAGGGCCTCCTCACAGGCTGGGGTAGAGTATCAATGAGAGAAGGGTTGTATCCACACAAGCTACACTCCCATACTCTAATCCCAGGGTGACCTACAAGGTCTGGCCGAATTGATCATGGGTTCCACTCAAAAATACCCCCTTTTTGTCTTGATTCAACTGACTCTCCTACTACACTACAGGCCCTTTTTATTGACTGGGGCCTTACCCCAAAAGAGTACAAATTATTTTTACAATAACTTCCATAATTCACAGGCACCGGGGAGCAGTCTTCACCTTGACTGCAAATATGTAATTACAATTATCATCTTTAGACATGAATGCGTAACACTACAACTAGGGATGGGCGAATCTACTCGCTAGGACTCGTTACTCGGCGAGTAGTAAGGGACTCGCAGGACTCGGTACTCTGCGAGTTTCCCAGCGTTTACTCGCACGAGTCCAATGCAAATCATTGGCAAACGCTGACAAAACTAGGATTGCCATTGTTTGCATTAGACTCGGCTACTGTGCCAGTGATAGCAGGGAAACTCGCAAATAACTGCTGTTACATTGCGAGCTGAGTCCAGCTGTCTTCTCTGTGCAGCTCCAGGGTCCTACAGCCCGCCTGCTCACAGACATGATCTAGCAGTGCTGAGATTGTTCTCAGTCTGCTCATTCCCTGTGCATAGACATCTATATCTATGCACAGGGGATGTAGCAGAGAGGACATCGCGTTTTGGACTACGTCGGACGGAAGAGGATTTTTTTAATTAAAGATGGAGTCCCTAATGGCTTTTTTTAAATTTCAAATAAAAATTTTTCTCTGTGTTTTTTTAACCCTTTATTGGAGATTCTTAGTGGCTGGGTCAAACGTGGCCTGACATTAAGAATCTCGGGCTTAATACCAGCTTGTATAACAAAGCTGGTATTAACCCCTTTATTACCCAGCGTGCCACCGCCACCAGGGCCGCTGGAAGAGCGGGGTTCGGCGCCAAAGGATGGCGCTTCAATGAACGCGCCATCTTCTGGGGCGGCTGCGGGCTGCAATTTGCAGCGGGGGGTGCCCAGAAAGCTTGGGCATCCCTGCGCTGCGGATTCCAGCCCCCAGCTGCTTAGCTGTACCTGGCTAGACATAGAAATTGCGCGGAGCCCCACACATTTTTTTTTATTATTTCATGAATTTCAGAGTCTCAGAGTCAGAGTCTTAGAGTCAGAGTCTCAGAGTCTCAGAGTCAGAGTCTCAGAGTCAGAGTCTCAGAGTCAGAGTCAGAATCTCAGAGAGTCAGAGTCAGAATCTCAGAGAGTCAGACTCAGAGTCAGAATCTCAGAGAGTCAGAGTCAGAGTCAAAATCTCAGAGAGTCAGAGTCAGAGTCAGAATCTCAGAGAGTCAGAGTCAGAGTCAGAATCTCAGAGAGTCAGAGTCAGAATCTCAGAGAGTCAGAGTCAGAGTCAGAATCTCAGAGAGTCAGAGTCAGAATCTCAGAGTCTCAGAGTCAGACTCAGAATCTCAGAGTCTCAGAGTCAGAATCTCAGAGAGTCAGAGTCAGAATCTCAGAGAGTCAGAGTCAGAATCTCAGAGAGTCAGAGTCAGAATCTCAGAATCTCAGAGTCTCAGAATCTCAGAGTCTCAGAGAGTCAGAGTCAGAATCTCAGAGAGTCAGAGTCAGAATCTCAGAGAGTCAGAGTCAGAATCTCAGAGAGTCAGAGTCAGAATCTCAGAGTCTCAGAGTCAGAGTCAGAATCTCAGAGTCTCAGAGTCAAAATCTCAGAGAGTCAGAGTCAGAATCTCAGAGAGTCAGAGTCAGAATCTCAGAGAGTCAGAGTCAGAATCTCAGAGAGTCAGAGTCAGAATCTCAGAATCTCAGAGTCTCAAAATCTCAGAGTCTCAGAGTCAGAGTCAGAATCTCAGAGAGTCAGAGTCAGAATCTCAGAGAGTCAGAGTCAGAATCTCAGAGAGTCAGAGTCAGAATCTCAGAGAGTCAGAGTCAGAATCTCAGAATCTCAGAGTCTCAGAATCTCAGAGTCTCAGAGTCTCAGAGAGTCAGAGTCAGAGTCAGAATCTCAGAGAGTCAGAGTCAGAGTCAGAATCTCAGAATCTCAGAGTCTCAGAATCTCAGAGTCTCAGAATCTCAGAGTCTCAGAGTCAGAGTCAGAATCTCAGAGAGTCAGAGTCAGAATCTCAGAGAGTCAGAGTCAGAATCTCAGAGAGTCAGAGTCAGAATCTCAGAGAGTCAGGGTCAGAATCTCAAAATCTCAGAGTCTCAAAATCTCAGAGTCTCAGAGAGTCAGAGTCAGAGTCAGAATCTCAGAGTCTCAGAGAGTCAGAGTCAGAATCTCAGAGAGTCAGAGTCAGAGTCAGAATCTCAGAGAGTCAGAGTCAGAATCTCAGAGAGTCAGAGTCAGAGTCAGAATCTCAGAGTCAGAGTCAGAATCTCAGAGTCTCAGAGTCAGAATCTCAGAATTTCATGAAATAATTTTAAAAAAATGCGTGGGGCTCCGCGCAATTTCTATTTCTAGCCAGGTACAGCTAAGCAGCTGGGGGCTGGAATCTGCAGCGCAGGAATGCCCAAGCTTTCTTGGCACCCCCCGCTGCAAATTGCAGCCCGCAGCCGCCCCAGAAGATGGCGCGTTCAATGAAGCTCCATCCTCTGGCGCTGAACCCCGCTCTTCCAGTGGCCCTGGTGGCGGTGGCACTCTGGGTAATAAAGAGGTTAGGGCCAGCTTTGTATTATCAGCTGGCCCTAAGCCCGAAATTTATGGCCGTCACGCCAATATTAGACATGACCGCCATGAATTTCTATTAAATTGTTTTAAAAAAAAACACAACACAGAGAAAATTTTTTATTAGAAATAAAAAAAAAGCCATTAGAGACTCCATCTTTAATTAAAAAAATCCTCTTCCGTCCGACGCAGTCCAAAACGCGATGTCCTCTCTGCTCATCCCTGTGCATAGATATAGATGTCTATGCACAGGGATGAGCAGACTGAGAACAATCTCAGCTCTGCTACATCAGGCAGCAGGCGGGCTCTAGGACCCTGGAGCTGTGGCAGCCAGCACACAGAGCAGACAGGACTCATATCTGTGCGAGTTTCCCAGCAATTACAGTTGCAAAGTAAAGTCCAATGCAAATAAATGACAAAACTAGGATTGCTTCAGGCTGAAGCTTCCGAGACACATCTGCGATTTGTAAATCTCACACTACTCGCTATTACTCGCTTCCCCATTCATTAACATTGGACTCGCTAGACTCGCAACGAGTAGCGAGTCCTGGGCTCGGACTCGCTAGAGTCAAGCGATTCCGAGTAATTTAGGATTCGCCCATCACTAACTACAACACATACATATATATACGGTGCTCTCCAGAGCAGGAGGAAGAAGCGTAACCCCCGATGTCCTTACAAGCTTAATGAATTACCATTCAGCTGCCATGATTGGACGAGGGGAGATGCCGGCCATTCTGTGCTTTACAATACGAGTGCCGTCCATGTTATAATGCTGTCTGGCCACAGAGGAAGTGTTGCACTAAAGGTTGCACTATAAATTCATAGACTAGGATTCTAGTTCACTCATGTATAAATGTATAAGAGAATGCATTAGTACTATAATTATGTGCAAGAAATTGGATGACAATTGAAGAATGTTCGGGACAGTACATTTAAATGGGAACTATTACAGCTAAGAGATCTTCGTATTCATAGGACCAGACCTGTAAATTTAATAAACGTAGACTTTTATTAGAACAGAAAAGGCTAATGTTGTTTAATGAAGTGCAACATCTTGCAGCTCATCTGTTTTGTCTGTCATACTCTGACATAGTAAATAATAAAAGAAAAATGTTTCTATTAGCGCATTCCACTTTATTCCCAGCGAATTTGCCCTGGGGAATCTTAAGTGAAATAAACAGCCGCAGCCATAACAGAGGCATCGCTTTATTATTTACATCCGAGTTTCAGCAATACAGAGCTTGCTGTCTTATAACTTAATGCTTACCTGCTTTACCGAAATAATGGGGCATGACCAACATCTATATACACAATCAGATAGATCAAATTGTCCTTTTCATTTTGTCTAGCTGCTTAAACAAATGGAACTCAAATTTATAGATCGCCAAGGTTGCAAAATAATGTTGTATATCTGTAGTGTGATATACCATTATACATATGTGTGAATCCATAGTGATGTAGGGAATCCATTCTATGTGAAGCCTAATGAAAATCAAATTTCAGATAAATACCGAGCTATGTTGCACTATATAAAAATGGGGATTCCCAAGCAAGAAAAATCAAAGTTCTTGCAATAGATTATTAACCCCTTCCCCCCAGGGCGATTTTCTGTTTTCTGTTTTTCCCTCCCCTTCTTCCAAGAGCCATAACATTTTCATTTCTCCATCAATATAGACATACAATGGCTTGTTTTTTGTGGGACGAGTTGTACTTGCATGAAAACATTTATTTTACCATATAGTGTAAAGGAAAATGGGAAAACAAATTTCAAGTGTGGTGAAATTGCAAAAAAAGGGCAATGACACATTTTTTTTAAATTCACCATGTTCACTATATGGTAAAACTAACATGTTGATATGATGCCTTGGGTCAGTACGAGTTTGTAGATTCCAAACATGTATGTATACTTTTACTTTTATCTAAGAGGTGAAAAAAAAATGTTAAGTTTTGAAAGAATTGCACTTTTGTGCCATTTTTCATGACTTTCTCACTTTTCAGGGTCTGGGGCTTATTTTTTTGATGATTGAGCTGATGTTTTTAATGATACCATTTTGGTTTGATACCATGTTTTGATCACCTGTTATTACATTTTATTGAAATGTTGCAACGACCAAAAAAACATAATTTTGGCATTTGGCCTTTTTTTCGGTTACGCAGATTACCAATCTTATTAATTGATTTTATATTTTGATAGATCAGGCATTTATGAATGTGGTGATACCAAATACAGTGTTGGCCAAAAGTATTGACACCCCTGCAATTCTGTCAGATAATACTCAGTTTCTTCCTGAAAATGATTGCAATCACAAATTCTTTGGTATTATTATCTTCATTTAATTTATCTTCAATGAAAAAAACAAAAAATAATTGTCCTAAAGCCAAATTGGATAAAGTTCCACACCGAACATAAAAAAGGGGGTGGACAAAAGTATTGACACTGTTAGAAAAATCATGTGATGCTTCTCTAATTTGTGTAAATAACAGCACCTGTAACTTACCTGTAGCACCTAAAAGGTGTTGGCAATAACTAAATCACACTTGCAGCCAGTTGACATGGATTAAAGTTGACTCAACCTCTGTCCTGTGTCCTTGTGTGTACCACATTGAGCATGGAGAAAAGAAAGAAGACCAAAGAACTATCTGAGGACTTGAGAAACCAAATTGTGAGGAAGCATGAGCAATCTCAAGGCGACAAGTCCATCTCCAAAGACCTGAATGTTCCTGTGTCTACCGTGCGCAGTGTCATCAAGAAGTTTAAAGCCCATGGCACTGTGGCTAACCTCCCTAGATGTGGACGGAAAAGAAAAATTGACGAGCGATTTCAACGCAAGATTGTGCGGATGGTGGATAAAGAACCTCGACTAACATCCAAACAAGTTCAAGCTGCCCTGCAATCCGAGGGTGCAACAGTGTCAACCTGTACTATTTGTCGGCGTCTAAATGAAAAGGGACTGTATGGTAGGAGAACCAGGAAGACCCCACTTCTTACCCCGAGAGATAAAAAAGCCAGGCTGGAGTTTGCCAAAACTTACCTGAGAAAGCCTAAAACGTTTTGGAAGAATGTTCTCTCTTTTTGGGTAAAGGCATCAACATAGAGTTTACAGGAGAAAAAAAGAGGCATTCAAAGAAAAGGTCCTTGCAGTCAAACATGGCGGAGGTTCCCTGATGTTTTGGGGTTGCTTTGCTGCCTCTGGCACTGGACTGCTTGACCGTGTGCATGGCATTTTGAAGTCTGAAGACTACCAACAAATTTTGCAGCATAATGTAGGGCCCAGTGTGAGAAAGCTGGGTCTCCCTCAGAGGTCATGGGTCTTCCAACAGGACAATGACCCAAAACACACTTCAAAAAGCACTAGAAAATGGCTTTAGAGAAAGCACTGGAGACTTCTAAGGTGGCCAGCAATGAGTCCAGACCTGAATCTCATAGAACACCTGTGGAGAGATCTAAAAATGGCAGTTTGGAGAAGGCACCCTTCAAATATCAGGGACCTGGAGCAGTTTGCCAAAGAAGAATGGTGTAAAATTCCAGCAGAGCATTGTAAGAAACTCATTGATGGTTACTGGAAGCGGTTGATCGCAGTTATTTTGGCTAAAGGTTGTGCAACCAAGTATTAGGCTGAGAGGTACCAATACTTTTGTCTGACCCATTTTTGGAGTTTTGTGTGAAGTGATCAATGTTTTGCTTTTTGCTTCATTCTCTTTTATGTTTTTTCATTGAAGACAAATTAAATGAAGATAATAATACCAAAGAATTTGTGAAATCATTTTCAGGAAGAAACTGAGTATTATCTGACAGAATTGCAGGGGTGTCAACACTTTTGGCAAACATTGTAGGTGTATTTGTTTTTTTTAATTTTTTTAGTTGTTTTATTTTCAATGGGGTAGAAGGGGGGTGATTTGAACTTTGTGTTTTTTTTCATATTTTAATTTTTATTTTAGTTTTTCTTTATTTTACACTGATCCCTAGAGGGCCTCAGTGCTGCACACTGCAGTTGCTTGATCTATGTACTGATGAGCTGCAGCACTTCAGTACATAGGGAAAGAGATCACTGTCTGTGGATGTCAGCACTTGCCATCCATCCACAGGAAGTGATTTAAGACAGCTTCTGGGGTTATCACAACATCTAGGGCTATCTAGGTAACAGATCGAGGTCCCGTGACTGCTTCGCGGGACCTCCGGTACCGGGATGTTCCTGCGGCTAGTCGTGGCCAGAAGTCACAACATATGTGTTTCATAATCTTTTGGCATATGTCGTGATGTCACGATGTTGCTGTGACTTTACAATAGGGATGGGCGAATCTACTCGCTACTATTCGGGACTCGCCCGAATAGTAGCGGACTCGGGGGACTCGCTACTCGCCGAGTTTCCTTTGGAATTACTCGGGGTAGCGAGTCCCTGTACTTTTGCAGTGTATCTATACAAGAGCGGTCACATGGGTTTGTCACGTGGCCGCGCTGCCAGCCAATCAGATTGGCCAGATCGCTCATTGGCTGTCAGTGCGGCCACGTGACAAACCCATGTGACCGCTAGCCGCATGCTGATTGGCTGAAATCTCACAGGTCCTTCAGCCCATCTTCTCCCGGTGATCTGAGGTCTTGTGACGTCCGGAGGTCTTCGGTACCCGTCCCGGTACATAAGGTAGAGGCCCCACAGAAGGTGAGTATGAATGTCTATTGTTTTTAACCCCTTAGATTAACTTTTAGGGTACTTTTGTAGTGTATCTGTATAGACACTGCAAAAGTACAGGTTACTATTGGGACTCGCTGGACTCGCAACGAGTACCGAGTCTAGGACCCGGACTCGTTAGAGTCCAGCTATTCCGAGTATTTCAGGATTCGCCCATCCCTACTTTACAACTCTAGTGTGCAGAGATGTCCTTGAAGTAACTAGGAAGTCCCAATCTAGAGTAAGTGTCCTAAAGTCACTGTGAACATCGTGACTCCATGATGTGTGCGGTGACCTCATTGTATGCTCTCTAGGCCTGGGCATCTGACCATCACTAGGCATACGCTGGGACATGCCGGGCCTAGTCATGGTTAAAAGTCCTGCACCTAGCATGAAGATACCTGGTGTTTCATTTGCAATGGCCCTAAGAATAGGTGTCAAAGAGTACATGGAAGGAGGTAAGCAGTAGAGGTGGCCAGAGAACTGAATGTCGAGGGGAATATTATTTTTTTCTTTTACGTTTTGCTGGCCCTCTATGGCTCAACAAAAAAGTGGCTGGCTGGTAGAGTGAATTACAATACATATTTTTGGAAAATTCAAATAGAATTAAATTCCACACTAATAAAATTTAAACAACGGTAATAGAAAAGACAAATTGGGGTTAGTGAGTCCATATTACTGACTTATATTGATACTTTTAGTGAACGAGGCATTGGTGGTTGTGAAAGTCTTGTGAAAGTTGTCAAAGACCAAGTCTCTGGGATGAGACTCAAATGAGACTGGATCAGTGACCCTGAACGACCTCTCCCTCTCTGGACGGAGTGTCAGCTGCTTGTGTTTTTGTGCAGCATCACACTCCCGTCCAGAGAGGGAGAGGCCATTCAGTGTCACTGAACCGAGTCTCGTCCGAGAGACTCGCATGTAAGTAGGATAGTGTATTCCAGCCTTAATGAAATTCTTCTAATATCTTTGCAGGTTTGTTCAGTAGAGACTTTCTATTATCAAGTATAATGCCCTAAAATATAAAGCTACTTGAACACTTGAAATCATAGTTTGATGTAAATTTTAAAGGTAAACTTTTCAATATTATAAAAATAAAAAATGTTTATTTAAACATTAAAAGGATTTTTCCAAAAGGAATACTTGTGATTGGGGATAAAGACTGATGAGAGGGTTGGCATTTTTCATGCTGCAATGTTGGCACACTGTAATATGTTGGTAATGTGTATATTATCTTCTACTTATTTAATCCATCAAGTATATTATTTTTCATTTAGAAACTGATAACTGTAATCTGCGGAGGACCTGGCAGAAAGTCTATGATTCACTATGGTTGCACCTCTAAGGTGGCTAACCAATGGAGGTCCAGAACTGATGATGGGTGGAAACGAACTATGTGAGATGCATGCAAGATACCCGCATGACTCTCCGGACAGCCGCCAACTAGTGAACAGGAGTGCGTCAGCTACATATGTTTCTCTGCAGCTCCACGCTTCTGTTCAGAGAGGCAGGGTCTGTTCTGGGTGAGTCATGCGAGAGTTATGTGAGTATCTTGCATGCAACATGCATAGTGAGTTTCCACCCTATAGCTGAGTGCCACAAGTAAACCACCATATAATGGCACTTGGAGTGCCTAGAACCCCAGACACTATGTGCCACAGTAGAGGTTCTATGCCTCTGGTTTTCCTTTATGTATGTCATGTATCATCTATTACCCATAATGCACAGCTCTCTAATATTAGAAATGTGCTTTTTTTGTGTGAATTGCAATATGTAATTAAAAAATCAGTACAAAATAGCAAAATGTTTGCAAAGTTACTATCGATAGAATATTGTAAATTGTCAGTCAAGGTTTTGCATACATAATTATTTGGTTGTTATATATCAAATCATCTTGTGATATGACATATTAAGTGCTACACAGAGTCTAAATCTCTTGAAATAATTTCTATTCTCCAAAACAAATTTACTGTTCAAATAATATTATAAAAACGGCTACTAAAAGAATTCTTCATAATTTTCTAGCAGTAGACATTTTCTTATTATTGCAATAATGTATTCATTTCATGGTAGACTGAGTGCGGCTGAATGCATGTTATCAAATTAGATTTTGAAGTAATGCCCATTTATAGTGGTGTAAAAAATCACACGACACAAAGGAAGGTTTTGTGTGAACTTGTGGTGACATGAAATTTAAGCGCTTTAAATACATACCTCATGCTTTGGATTGACAGGCTGTTTATAAATTCTAATATTCTCCAATTTTAATCATCACTGTATGCGAAGAACATTATGAATAAAATCAGCTTCATGAAATAATTAGAAGAAAGAAAGGTACAAATGAATACTTGGATCCCATTATAGGAATTCTTAAAGTGTAACTGCCGTTTTAATTTTTATTTAATTAGAAGAAAAAGGTTTGGTGCCATGTTAGCCAGTTGAGAAAATGTTGATTGCTCTCAGTGTGAGAAACAAGATAAAAATCATGTGGTTGTGATTAGTGATGAGCGAGCATGCTCGCCACTACTCGGTACTCGCACGAGTATCACTGTACTCGGGCTACTCGGCGAGCACCGAGTAATCTCGCGATACTCGTGCTTTGCTCGTGGTCGTCATCTCTGCATGTTGGCGCTCTTTTGAGAGCCAGCCCACGTGCAGGGATTGGCTGGCAGACTACTGCAATGCCACAGCCCTGTTAGGATTTTAGTCCCTAACCTGTATCAAGGTAGTAAGTACACCAGTCTGGTGACTGTAATGGTCACAGGAGAGTAGGATTTTAGTCCCTAACCTGTATCAAGGTAGTAAGTACACCAGTCTGGTGACTGTAATGGTCACAGGAGAGTAGGATTTTAGTCCCTAACCTGTATCAAGGTAGTAAGTACACCAGTCTGGTGACTGTAATGGTCACAGGAGAGTAGGATTTTAGTCCCTAACCTGTATCAAGGTAGTAAGTACACCAGTCTGGTGACTGTAATGGTCACAGGAGAGTAGGATTTTAGTCCCTAACCTGTATCAAGGTAGTAAGTACACCAGTCTGGTGACTGTAATGGTCACAGGAGAGTAGGATTTTAGTCCCTAACCTGTATCAAGGTAGTAAGTACACCAGTCTGGTGACTGTAATGGTCACAGGAGAGTAGGATTTTAGTCCCTAACCTGTATCAAGGTAGTAAGTACACCAGTCTGGTGACTGTAATGGTCACAGGAGATTAGGATTTTAGTCCCTAACCTGTATCAAGGTAGTAAGTACACCAGTCTGGTGACTGTAATAGTCACAGGAGAGTAGGATTTTAGTCCCTAACCTGTATCAAGGTAGTAAGTACACCAGTCTGGTGACTGTAATGGTCACAGGAGAGTTAGGATTTTAGTCCCTAACCTGTATCAAGGTAGTAAGTACACCATGTCTGGTGACTGTAATGGTCACAGGAGATAGGATTTTAGTCCCTAACCTGTATCAAGGTAGTAAGTACACCAGTCTGGTGACTGTAATGGTCACAGGAGAGTAGGATTTTAGTCCCTAACCTGTATTCAAGGTAGTAAGTACACCAGTCTGGTGACTGTAATGGTCACAGGAGATTAGGATTTTAGTCCCTAACCTGTATCAAGGTAGTAAGTACACCAGTCTGGTGACTGTAATGGTCACAGGAGAGTAGGATTTTAGTCCCTAACCTGTATCAAGGTAGTAAGTACACCAGTCTGGTGACTGTAATGGTCACAGGAGATTAGGATTTTAGTCCCTAACCTGTATCAAGGTAGTAAGTACACCAGTCTGGTGACTGTAATGGTCACAGGAGATTAGGATTTTAGTCCCTAACCTGTATCAAGGTAGTAAGTACACCAGTCTGGTGACTGTAATGGTCACAGGAGAGTAGGATTTTAGTCCCTAACCTGTATCAAGGTAGTAAGTACACCAGTCTGGTGACTGTAATGGTCACAGGAGATTAGGATTTTAGTCCCTAACCTGTATCAAGGTAGTAAGTACACCAGTCTGGTGACTGTAATGGTCACAGGAGATTAGGATTTTAGTCCCTAACCTGTATCAAGGTAGTAAGTACACCAGTCTGGTGACTGTAATGGTCACAGGAGATTAGGATTTTAGTCCCTAACCTGTATCAAGGTAGTAAGTACACCAGTCTGGTGACTGTAATGGTCACAGGAGATTAGGATTTTAGTCCCTAACCTGTATCAAGGTTTAGTAAGTACACCAGTCTGGTGACTGTAATGGTCACAGGAGATTAGGATTTTAGTCCCTAACCTGTATCAAGGTAGTAAGTACACCAGTCTGGTGACTGTAATGGTCACAGGAGTTAGGATTTTAGTCCCTAACCTGTATCAAGGTAGTAAGTACACCAGTCTGGTGACTGTAATGGTCACAGGAGATAGGATTTTAGTCCCTAACCTGTATCAAGGTAGTAAGTACACCAGTCTGGTGACTGTAATGGTCACAGGAGAGTAGGATTTTAGTCCCTAACCTGTATCAAGGTAGTAAGTACACCAGTCTGGTGACTGTAATGGTCACAGGAGATAGGATTTTAGTCCCTAACCTGTATCAAGGTAGTAAGTACACCAGTCTGGTGACTGTAATGGTCACAGGAGATAGGATTTTAGTCCCTAACCTGTATCAAGGTAGTAAGTACACCAGTCTGGTGACTGTAATGGTCACAGGAGATAGGATTTTAGTCCCTAACCTGTATCAAGGTAGTAAGTACACCAGTCTGGTGACTGTAATGGTCACAGGAGATTAGGATTTTAGTCCCTAACCTGTATCAAGGTAGTAAGTACACCAGTCTGGTGACTGTAATGGTCACAGGAGATTAGGATTTTAGTCCCTAACGTATCAAGGTAGTAATACACCAGTCTGGTGAATGTAATGGTCACAGGAGATTAGGATTTTAGTCCCTAACCTGTATCAAGGTAGTAAGTACACCAGTCTGGTGACTGTAATGGTCACAGGAGATAGGATTTTAGTCCCTAACCTGTATCAAGGTAGTAAGTACACCATCTGGTGACTGTAATGGTCACAGGAGATTAGGATTTAGTCCCTAACCTGTATCAAGGTAGTAAGTACACCAGTCTGGTGACTGTAATGTCACAGGAGAGTAGGATTTTAGTCCCTAACCTGTATCAAGGTAGTAAGTACACCAGTCTGGTGACTGTAATGGTCACAGAGAGTAGGATTTTAGTCCCTAACCTGTATCAAGGTAGTAAGTACACCAGTCTGGTGACTGTAATGGTCACAGGAGAGTTAGGATTTTAGTCCCTAACCTGTATCAAGGTAGTAAGTACACCAGTCTGGTGACTGTAATGGTCACAGGAGATTAGGATTTTAGTCCCTAACCTGTATCAAGGTAGTAAGTACACCAGTCTGGTGACTGTAATGGTCACAGGAGATTAGGATTTTAGTCCCTAACCTGTATCAAGGTAGTAAGTACACCAGTCTGGTGACTGTAATGGTCACAGGAGATTTGGATTTTAGTCCCTAACCTGTATCAAGGTAGTAAGTACACCAGTCTGGTGACTGTAATGGTCACAGGAGATAGGATTTTAGTCCTAACCTGTATCAAGGTAGTAAGTACACCATCTGGTGACTGTAATGGTCACAGGAGATTAGGATTTTAGTCCCTAACCTGTATCAAGGTAGTAAGTACACCAGTCTGGTGACTGTAATGGTCACAGGAGTTAGGATTTTAGTCCCTAACCTGTATCAAGGTAGTAAGTACACACAGTCTGGTGACTGTAATGGTCACAGGAGAGTTAGGATTTTAGTCCCTAACCTGTATCAAGGTAGTAAGTACACCAGTCTGGTGACTGTAATGGTCACAGGAGATTAGGATTTTAGTCCCTAACCTGTATCAAGGTAGTAAGTACACCAGTCTGGTGACTGTAATGGTCACAGGAGATAGGATTTTAGTCCCTAACCTGTATCAAGGTAGTAAGTACACCAGTCTGGTGACTGTAATGGTCACAGGAGATTAGGATTTTAGTCCCTAACCTGTATCAAGGTAGTAAGTACACCAGTCTGGTGAACTGTAATGGTCACAGGAGATTAGGATTTTAGTCCCTAACCTGTATCAAGGTAGTAAGTACACCAGTCTGGTGACTGTAATGGTCACAGGAGATTAGGATTTTAGTCCCTAACCTGTATCAAGGTAGTAAGTACACCAGTCTGGTGAATGTAATGGTCACAGGAGATTAGGATTTTTAGTCCCTAACCTGTATCAAGGTAGTAAGTACACCAGTCTGGTGACTGTAATGGTCACAGGAGATTAGGATTTTAGTCCCTAAACCTGTATCAAGGTAGTAAGTACAACCAGTCTGGTGACTGTAATGGTCACAGGAGATAGGATTTTAGTCCCTAACCTGTATCAAGGTAGTAAGTACACCAGTCTGGTGACTGTAATGGTCACAGGAGATTAGGATTTTAGTCCCTAACCTGTATCAAGTAGTAAACACAGTCTGGTGATGTAATGGTCACAGGAGATAGGATTTTAGTCCCTAACCTGTATCAAGGTAGTAAGTACACCAGTCTGGTGACTGTAATGGTCACAGGAGAGTAGGATTTTAGTCCCTAACCTGTATCAAGGTAGTAAGTACACCAGTCTGGTGACTGTAATGAGTCACAGGAGATTAGGATTTTAGTCCCTAACCTGTATCAAGGTAGTAAGTACAACCAGTCTGGTGACTGTAATGGTCACAGGAGATTAGGATTTTAGTCCCTAACCTGTATAAGGTAGTAAGTACACCAGTCTGGTGACTGTAATGGTCACAGGAGATTAGGATTTTAGTCCCTAACCTGTATCAAGGTAGTAAGTACACCAGTCTGGTGAATGCAATGGTCACAGGAGATTAGGATTTTAGTCCCTAACCTGTATCAAGGTAGTAAGTACACCAGTCTGGTGAATGTAATGGTCACGGGAGAGAAGGATTTTAGTCCCTAACCTGTATCAAGATAGTAAGTACACCAGTCTGGTGACTGTAATGGTCACAGGAGAGTAGGATTTTAGTGCCTAACCTGTATTAAGGTAGTAAGTACACCAGTCTGGTGACTGTTATGGTCACAGAAAAGCTTGGATTCCGATCTATATCACCCTGCCTATATCCTCCTAGATAGTCCTGAGAAGCACTGTTGTGGTCAGCAGCAGTTTGCAGCCCTGCTCCGGATCTACCTATGAGGGCCGCAAATATGTCCCTAAGCAGCAGCAGACACTCTCCCTACACTCACTGTCTGGATGCCTGTGTGCAGAGCACAGCGCGGCAGGGTCTTATAAAGGCTCGGTCACGCTGTGCAGGCCGGCCAATCACTGCTATGCCACAACTAACAAGGCTGTGGCATTGCAGTGGTCTGCCAGCCAATCCCTGCATGTGGGCTGGCTCTCAAAAGAGCGCCAACATGCAGAGATGACGACCACGAGCACAGCACGAGTATCGCGAGATTACTCGGTGCTCGCCGAGTAGCCCGAGTACAGTGATACTCGTGCGAGTACCGAGTAGTGGCGAGCATGCTCGCTCATCACTAAATATGAACAAAAAATGAAATATATAAGAAATAGGCATGACAAATATGTTTTTTAACACTATCATGTTTTTTACAAAGGATATATGAGTCGAATTGTAATCAGATAACAAGTCTTATTACAGATATCAGTGCAATTGTGCTTCTCTGGCAGGTAAGTTGTGGAGGAAAAACTTGACGTGCTAGAAAAAAACTGACTACATTTTTGGAATCAGCATGCCAATTTTAGTGTAAATCAGCTCAAAAACCTAACTCAACAGAAATTTTTTTTCAAATTGTTCCCCAGTGTTATGTTATATGGCGAGCTTTCGAGCCAACTCAGGTCTCTACCATGCCTGATGAAGAGACCAGAGTCGTCTCAAAAGCTTGCCTTATAACATCATTTATTTAATTTTTGTTAGCCATTAAAAGGTATCACAACCACAAGATTTTTATCTTGTTTCTCACACTGAGAGTAATCAACAATTTTTATTTAGTAATAACGTAGAGCGAGTGATGATAAGAAATTTTTAAATATAGTTTATAAGACAAATCTGGAAGAAAACCTGTCAAAAACCTTCTAGAAGATGTCCCCACTACGTTATTTCTAAAACTGACATAAGAGTGGGGGGTGGGGCCTGCACAGCGTGACTGGATACAGTAGATCAGTGTATAGTCAGTTTACCTAAGACAAAGGGAGGCTGTCAGCTGTAAACAGGCTTCTGCGATTTTATCTCCTGTCTTCAGATAACTCTGCTCACTGCTAACAGCTGATGGCCTCCGTACAACACCTCACCAATAAAATGGAGTAGATTGATGTGATTGCAGGAGATAACAGCACATCAGCTTTGTGCTAACAGCCTGGAGCACCTTGTGCCTGAGGTAATCTGATACACTTGACACGCCCACCAGGGCCGTGGGGTACTCGGAAGCGGGCCGGGTCGGTCCTTATCTAGGGAAGTCACGGGGTTGTTACTCTTTCCGTGACCCTGGCAGTGTCATTAAATTGGGGAAATAGTTTATATGGGAATATGTGAGGCCACCTGTGGTATTCGGGTATATAGGGCCGCCGCTGCAGTTCAGGACCACTGGGGCAGTTGAAGATGCAACAAAGATGACAGAGCTCCCCACAGGTGGAGCAGAGCCCCAGGGCAGATAATACAGTCAAACAGGGCTGTGGTAATCATTGTTGTGCAGTGTTAAAGACAGGGAAAGAACCAGAGGACACAGGGTTGTAATTTCCATTATCTTTATGTGGTAGTTGCAGATGCAGTCCTAGGCACTTATTACAGATGGTAATGGAGGTCTGGGTGGCCTGGAAGCAATTGGGTGATCCACCACACCAGGGGAATTAGGAGGCCTCCCTTTTGCACTCTCCCTTTTGGTCCTTGCTATCTAAAGCTATGCTGTGACCCTTTTCCTGTGTGTTTAATTGTTCCTACCCATATGGCAAGCAGCTTGGGCCTTTTTCAGGTGCCGCTTCTCTCCTGGCGGCTCCGGGCTCTAATCTGCTGCTGTGCTGCCAGGTATTTGGTGTGGCTAGAAGACTTGCAGTCTTCTGCCCTCTGGACACAGCTGCTGGGTCTTCAGTATCCCACAACTCCGGACTCCGGTGTCCTTTTCTCTGGTGCTCAGCTCCCGGATGAGCTATGTCCCAGCTCAATTTCCCCTCAGAGCTCTCCTTGACGTCTCTCCTGTCTTCCTCCTCAGACCGTCTCCAACGGTTACCTCAAATTGACTGAACTCCCACTTCCTGTTTGTCTCCTCTTTTATAACTGATCCAACTGTCTTTCTACTCCGCACTTCCTGCTGCTCTCCTGAAACCGGGTTACAACTCCCCCTTCAGGCACAATGTTGGATGCTGAGAATTACCTGGCGTGGGGAGCCCTTCTTGCTTCCAGGCATGACATCACCCCCTGTTAGGGAGGTAATGCCACTGTGGTAACCAGACCCCGGGGTGCCACAACTCATCAGCTGAGAAAGCTGTGTAGGCCTTGACCCCTCCACCCTTATATGATTACATGACCGTATTCAGTGTGTGGCGCTTAAAGATAGCTCTCACTGAGAATGAGCATGTCTGCTTCAGACACAGCCTAGTGGCGACATCTTTGGAAGGTTTATGAAATATTTTCTTCCTTTCTTCGAGATTTCACATGAAGTATATTTGAAAGTTTATTATAATCACTTTCTCCACATAATTATTAAATACAAATTTAAAAGTCAGTTACCCTTTAAATTAAGATTAAGATTTACAGTTTATTTTTATGACTGCTCACTTTTCACCAATTGAAGGGATATTGGACTCTACATATACAGTATTTTCAAAGCAGTGTGCATTGTGCACGCAGTCAAACTTTCACTCATTTAGCAGCTTGAAAGTCATAAAACCGTAAGTGTGCATTCTGCCAACTCATTTCTCATTTACAGAAGGGAGAAAAGTTGACTGAGTAAGACCGCCAGAATGTAAATACTTGCTGTCTTTCTTTACATTTTTTGATCAAAAATAGTGTTTACTAAGTACCCTGTTATTTATATTCACTTGCTTTCTAGTTATCTATTTACAGCTAGGTATTTTTCATATAATTTTATCTTCGATTCTGTCTGTTTAGTGGCCAGTGTGAACACGCTCTCATGCTTTGCTTGTATATCAACTCATGCTCTGGCTCAGCTTTTTAGTTTGCTATCCTTGTGTACCTGATTAATCATAAACATTATCCCCTTATTGACTGGGACCAACAAAATGCTTAATGGTAGTGTTTAATTAGAAAAAATATGTTGTTTCAATAACATTTTTGTGTTTAATGTGATAAAAAGGCAATTTTTATTCTTCACATATTAAAAAAATAAATAGGACATCACAATGGATACTGTTTTTTTTTAGACATCTTGAAAAGATTAGAGCAGGAACCATGTTCTTAGAGGCAGGATTTCAATACAGCTAATATCTTTTTACACAATTGACAACACATGATCTACCAATCACAATATATCATGTACAGTTGAAACCAGAAGTTTGCATACACTATATAAAAAGACACATATGCATGCTTTTTTTACTATTTGACATGAACTCAAAATAAACCTTTTCTTTTTTAGGTCAATTAGGATTACTATAATTATTTATATTTGCTAGATGCCAGAATAATGAAAGAGAGAGAGGTAGAGAATGTTTTAAGACATTTTTATTACTTTGTGCAAAGTCACAAGTTTACATACAGTAAGATTTCTATGCCTTTAAACTATTTGAGGTGAGGGATTGTGCTGGGTGTAGTACACTTACTTCAAAGCTGCAGCTCTCCAGTCAGTGTACAGGGACGACAGTCTGTGGCTCCTCATGCGGGACTTCGCTGCGACGCTGGAAGGAAACAGTCTCAGGCAGGTATAAGCTTACTGGGTACTTTACTTAGTCTTTCAACAGCAGTTTCACAATTTACAGTTCTTTCAGTACAGTTCTCACACTTAAACACTTCAGCACTGCTCCGGGTTACTCAGACTGTGCAGCTCAGATGGCTCCTCTGCATTGCTCCCTTTAATTCCATTCAGGCCCTATTAGTCTCTCCTCTAGTACCTCACTCACGGGTTCAGTCTGGTCGTCGCGGACTCACAGGTGAATGTTTCCCTCACAGTCAGGGTCACCAGTCCTAGTATGAAGACTGTGTCCTTAGTCCATGGTGGAATGTTAGGCTGCAAGTCATAAAATGCCCCACACCGGTGTGTCTCATGATTAGGGTCTGGATTATCCCCGGTCACCTCTTCAGAGCCGGTTCTCTGGTCGTGGCCTAGCCTCCAGTGTCCCAGGTTCAGATATTTGGGCACACCAGGCTCCTTCTCACTCTCACTGTTGCTAAGGGTGCCTCTGGTCAGCTTAGATGTGTGCGACTGCCGGGCCCTTGTTCTCCCACCTTCTTTCAACTGTGGGGTGTCTTTCAGTCTCTTTCACCTTCCCGTCACTTCCAGGCTATGGAGTGGGCTTTCTCTCCTCGTGGCTATGCCTCACGGGATTCTGCGCCTCCAGATAACTCAAAATCTCCTGGGAAGACTCTCACTTCTCCAACCACCTTCTCCCTTCGGTGTTTTCTCTCCAACTGCTCAACTCCAGGTGTTTCTCCACCTACTTGTCAGTGCTCACCTACACTCCACCTACTTTGATATATATACCCGTCACCCCTTGCCCAACCTAGAGTCCTAGGCGTAGGGTTGGTGTGTGCTGCGGTGTGGGTGTGTTTTGTCAACCGTCTTGCTTTACCTGTCTGCACTTCCCTTTGTGGCCACCTGGTCTTAGGTGCGCCACACTCTCTGGTACTGCTGCCATTTTAAGATAAGTCATTTTTTCATTTATATGATATATACATTTCCTGTGTATCTCACATGTAAACTGTTTTTTACCATAAATGTCTGATTGTTGTTACTTCTGCTGAAGTCAAGCAAATCTGCTTCAATGTAAACTTTATCTTGAATATTATGCATTTTTTAAATAGTAATTATACTTATTTCATTCTTTTTTTTTTAAAGTACTATGATCTGTCTACAAATCAGTCTGCAGTGCTGGATCAAATTAGACCAAATGCTATTAATCACTATGGAGAGAGGAGGGAGATGTAGTGAAACAAATGTAGAAAAGAGAGTTTGCTGAGGCTTCTAGTATTGGGTAAGAAGAACTAAAATACAATATTCAAGTCATTAATTAGATTAAATGTGAAAATTAAAGGAGTGATATTCCTCAAATATACACACATGACTTATTCTGAAAAGTTACCTGAAACTGCAGTTAAGTTCCACTTTTAATAGACTCACACATTCTCAACCCAAGTTTTTGGACTAGACATCTGGAAAAAAGAGAAAGTGCTTCTGAGAAGATGTTGAAATTTTAATTAATTGGAAAATGCCCAAGGATTGAGTTCCCAGAAGTGCTGTAAGATGTTTTCATAAACTCTGTCTGATTTATTACTTCAAATGTGGACAGGATACTTTTTTATTGCAACTTACTACTCACTTTATAATTCTTAGTGGAGGTCTCATATTTTGGAGCTATTACCCATTAGACATAGTTCTTAAAGACTGACCAGATAAAGGTTCATCTTGGTAGATATTTGACCTCATGTTATCCTATGGACCTCACTGACAATCATGTGCTTTGGAAATATTGAATAAACTGCTTATTTTTCTCTAAAACTGCTTTTATGTGCTTTATATGGAAAAATATAAAGTTTTCACTAAAATGACAAATTAATAAACAAATGATATGACCTTGTAATATCACATAAAATCCACATCTCAACAAAGAGTATGTTAAAATTTTTGGTAACCAGCCAAGTAAAAGTAAACTACTAGGGAATGGTATTATGAGGCTGGCAAAGGCCATGGTTATTTTACCCTTCCCAGTCTAAATATACAAGCCCACAGCTGCCCAACAATTTTGGTGCAATACATTAGATGCACAAGCTCTGGAGCTTAGCACAGCTCTTCCTGATTGCCCTGATGAAGTGGCAATGGGGTTGATGTCAGCTGTGAATTGAAAATTGTCATCACGCCCAGAAGTTAGTCACTGATAGAGGTCTATCAGACACCCCCATTAATAACCTAGCAAGTGAATTGTTAAAGAAAATGCACAATCCATTACTAACCTCCAGGCTTGATGTCACACGTCAATTCACAGCTGACATCAACATCATTAACTATTACCCCGATTGCAACTGCACCAGGACAATCAGGAAGAGCTCCAGTGTTTGAGCATCAAATGTGATGCGCCAAATTCTGAGGCATGGTATATTTAGGCTGGGAAGGTCCAAATGTTCATAGCCTTTCTCACCCTGATAATACCAGCCACCAGTGTTCTAGTTTATCAAAACTGGGAGGGATCCCACATCCTTTTTTTTTTTTTTTTCAAAATCTTTATTTGGAATATAGTAACCATACATGAAAGAGCACAAGTCATAGGGAGCATAACAAGTAAACTACCGATTGTAGCCAAGTTTAGTACACAATAAAACATCAATGTATAACATTCCATGTATTAGGAAAAGACAAAAACTCGGTGGCATCAAAATACAAAAAGTAAGTCAATCCTTGACCATCTGCGTTACAATCCTCTAGTCAAAAGGTTATAGGTGGTCATTTTCTTTGGAGAACGATATTTTGCCAATCAAATGATAACTCAATAAAAAGAAAAAACGTGTAAGAGATAGAATCAGAGAGAGAAAAGTAAAGAGAAAGAAGAGATGAATAAAAGTAGTGAAAGTAAAAGGAAGAAGAAGGAAAAAAAAAGGGGGGGGAAAGGAAAAACTTCATGCTATAAACCCCAGGGTGGAGAGAACAATGTCCAACATTATTTATGACCTCCCCCATTCTCGGACCAACGGAAGGCCACCCATCAGGTCATGAGGACATTAGAAAAATCAGGGGAATTCCTAAATAAGATCCACTCCTGCCAAGTAACAAAGTACTTATCAATCTGGGTACTGGAGTGGGCGGAGAGCCTCTCCATCCTGCACAAGAGGTCCATTTCTTTGACCCAATCCAGAATATCAGGGGCCTCAACAGTCTTCCACCGCCTTGGGATCGTCAGTCTGGCTGCTGTGAGGCAATGTCTGAGAAGTCCACGCTTGATTCCCTGGAAAGATCCAGGTATCATCGCTAGAAGTCCAACCTGAGGGTGACATGGAACAGATGAACCAGACATGTGTCTATATACCGAGAAGACTTTTTGCCAAAACGCCAAGATAGGCGGGCATTTCCACCAAATGTGGATAAGTGATCCGTCGTCTGATGAACATCTCCAACAGATGTCCGGTACAGAGGGGAAAATTTTATGAAGATCTCTGGGGCATCTGTACCACTTTGACACAAGTTTGTAGTTTGATTCCTGAATTCTGCATGGCACCGGCAATTTGTGAGCGCAAAAGAAAACTTTTTTCCAGTCCAGGACTGAAAATTCAAGGACCAATTCCTCCTCCCAAGCCCGGACAAACCATAGCGATTTGAGGTCATCGGGAGCAGATAGCAACGTGTAGATCTGGGATATGAGATGAGACGGCATTGATTCCTGTACAAGGAGAGCCTCAAAGATGGTAAGATCCCTGGTCAGATCAGAGAGGGGTCGGTCGTTACCAAGAAAAGATCTTAGCTGCAGGTAGGCAAACCAACGCACCTCACCCCCCGGATATCTGGACCGAAAATCCAAGAGGGTTGGGAAGGAAAGGCCCCCCAGCAATACCTCATGTACCTTAGTAAGTTGTTGCCTAGACCAAACCATAAATGTCTCCGTGTGAACCGCCGGGGGAAAGTCAGGATTGTCAAACAGTGGGGTCAATGGTCCCCATCCGTCAGAGAGGTGAAATTTAGAGCTTGCGCCATCCCACACCTGCATTGTATCTTGCAGGAGAGCTGAAGATGCAATGCAATCTGGACGTCTTGGTCTGGGAATCCATGGGAGAGAAGTCAAATTCCAACCCACCAGATGACCTTCCAGATCAACCCACTGCTTTGACTTAGTTCCGTGGAACCAACACACCATTCTAGACAGCACAGCTGCTATGTGATAAAGGTGGAAATCCGGGAGCCCAACTCCTCCATGTGATTTTGGTCTACCCAGGATTCCTCTTGCCAGACGGGATCTGTTGTTGGACCAAACAAATACCGTAGAGGCTGTTCTCAGCTGTGCAAAAAAGAATCGGGGCAAAGCAATGGGAATTGTCTGGAATAGATATAACAATTTTGGAGGAGAATGTCCATTTTGAGTACATTAATCCTGCCAAACCAGGATAAGTGCTTTCCGACATGCTGTTTAAGGTCGCTCTTAATCCGCTGGAGTAGAGGTCTATAATTTAAGTCAAATAAATTAGAGTAGTCAGCAGACAAGTGGATGCCAAGGTATTTCAAAGAGGGCATACACCATTTGAAAGGAAATGCCGTTTTCAATCTACTCTGCCGCTCTGAAGATAGACTCACGTTCATGACCTCCGATTTGGTTAAATTAACCCGAAAATGACTACCCGCGCCATACATCTCAAATTCCTTTAAGATGGATGGGAAGGAAATCTCAGGTTTGGTGACCAACATCAGTAAGTCATCTGCGTACAGTGCCAATTTGTACATTTTCTCACCAACTACCGCCCCCAAAATGTCAGGGTTTTGCCTCAGGGCTATGGCCAGATGCTCCATCACCAGCGCGTATAACATGGGCGAGAGAGGACAGCCCTGTCTCGTCCCGTTACGTACAGAAAAGGGCATAGACATTACACCATTACACCTAATCCTCGCCGAGGGGGTCGTATATAGCGCCGAAACCTTATCACGAAACAATGGGCCTAATCCTATCTGCGCGAGCGTCCCCTTCAGAAAGGGCCAACTGACCCTGTCGAAGGCCTTCTCTGCATCGACCGACAACACACAAGCTGGGATATTCTGCTTCTTCAGGTGAGAAAGGAGCAGGATTGTCTTAATAGTATTATTTCTTGGCTCTCTTTGTGGTATGAAGCGCACCTGGTCAGTGTGTATCAGTCGAGGCAGAGAAGGGTCGAGTCTAACCGCCAACAGCTTTGCAAAAAGTTTTACATCGATATTGATCAGTGAGATCGGACGGTAGCTCGCGCAGAGCTGGGGGTCTTTACCCGGCTTGGGCAATACTGCAATAGTAGCCTCAAGGGTCTGCCCCGGAAAAGGAAAATTTGAGGAAACAGTATTAAAGACCTTGACGAGGAAAGGTGCAAGGGACTCTGCAAAGGTTTGATAAAATTTGGCTGTGAATCCGTCCGGACCAGGACTCTTGTTTGACGGGGTAGATTTAATAATTTGGATCAATTCATCCGCTGAGAACGGAGCATCCAGTTTCGCCGCCTTTGTTTCTGAAATAATCGGCAAGGCTGTATTGGCGATGTACTCATTTACCCCGGGGCATATACCCGGTAAATCTCGGTTCGAATCAGGGCCGTCAATATTGTACAGCTCTTGGTAGTAGGATGTGAATGCGGTCGCTATGCTCGTAGGACTGTGAGCTACCCCTCCACCAGGTAAGGCAATAGAAGGCACAAATGTGTTAGATGCCCTTGGATGGATATATCGAGCTAAAGGGCCACCGCACTTGTCTGCAAATTGGTAAAAGAACTGTTGTGATCGTTCCCTGAATTTCGTGTGGGCCTGGTCTAGTAAGTTCTTAAGATCGCATCGTAATTTATTTAAGTTCAACAAAGTGGAAGGGTTCAGATTGCGTTTATGTAAAAGTTCCAGGTGGTGAATTCGGGAGAGCAGATCATCCATCACCTTAGTTTTTTCTCTTTTGAGTCTTGCCCCTTCCCTCATCAAAATACCTCTAATTACGCATTTCATTGCTTCCCATTGGATGGGGAGGGGTGTGGGATCGGCTACATGATCTGCAATAAAATCTGAAATTGTAGCACAGGTTGTCCGTACAATATCTTTGTCTAGCAAAAAATTGGGGTTCAATTGCCAATTCCAAGCTCGTGAGACGGCTGTGGGGGGATGCAATGTCAAGTATATGGGCGCATGGTCTGACCATGTCATTAGATCTATGGAAGTTCTAGGATTCCAGTCTAACATTTGGTGGCCGAGAAAAAAATAGTCAATATGACTATATGATGAATGGAATGAAGAAAAATGTGAATAGTCCCTCTCCGACGGATGAAGGACCCTCCAGACGTCCACCAGACTAAGGGAGTGGATTGCGTGTTTAAAAGATCCCAATTGGGCGTGTGAGATCGCTGACTTTCCCGCCGACGTGTCCACCCGTTTATCCATAGTCATGTTGAAATCCCCCCCCACAATAAGTTTCCCTTGGGCAAAGGCACTCAGTCTTCTCAAGTAACGCAGCCCAGCTGGCACCTGACCCGCGTTGGGGAGGTAGAGGTTAGCTATTGTGAACAGCTGCTCACAAACATTAATTTTTAGAGACGCAAATCTGCCCAGTTGGTCAAGTTCCACTTCTTGAATCTTGTGAGCCAAATTTTTGTGAATGGCTATACTAACCCCTCCCGATCTGGCCGCAGGATTGGAGGCATGAAACCAGTGTGGATAATAACGATTGCGGATCTCAGGGAAACGATCTGTCTTGAAATGGGTTTCTTGAAGTAAAAGGATTTGCACCCCCATCTTGTGCATGCCATGCAGGATTTGATTGCGCTTTTGGGGTATATTAAGACCCCTCGTGTTTAGGGATGCCACTTTCAACGCAGACATGTCCGAACCCGGGCAGTAGGGAGAGTGTAGAATCGGAGTCGGACCACCCCGGGGGTAGTAGGGACAAGCCAAAAGAAATGGAAGGTTAGAGGGAAAAAAGACTAGAGGGAAAAGATTAGAAAGAAGAAAAAAGAGGAGAGAGAAATATAGAAATTGAAATGAAACAAAACTCAAAAAGGCAGCTACCCAAGAAAAACTGGGCTGCCTCCCCGAGCCTAGGTCGGGGCTAAACTACTATACAAGCACCAGATATTGCTCTGGGGCTGTATAAATCACTTGCCGAGCAAGTGTCCCTAAGTGGGGTAGTGACTTTTGACGTTCCACTTTGGGCCCCCAGGGAAACGTCCCCGGAGAAACAGCAGCAACATTAAATAACGTATTGATGTTGGCAACAGTAAATATATTGAGAACAACACAGGGATACCCACACGCCCATCCCATATATGTAACGTTATGGAACTCAGACCGGACAACAATCCTGTATAAAGTAATGCATAAAATAATACACAAAATAACATTGAGCATCATTGACCCATACCTGGATACTTTGCTAAAAAAAAATAAAAAAAATATTAGGTAAAGAAGGGAAAAAAGAAAAGAGAGGAAAGAGGTAAGGGGAAATAATGACAATAGTAAAAAGAGAGGGAGAGAAAGGGAGAGGAGAGAACAGAAAGTACATTTATGTATATATCTATATGTGGGTAGGAACCCAAAATGGTCCAATGATGTCTTCCACTTGGTACAATATATCCGCATTGAAAGGACAACATCAAACTTATCGTATGGGTAAAGCATTCTACCTAGTAATGGTCTATGGTTGACATCTTAATAAAGCTGTTCTCCACTACAGTCACGTGGGAGTACCATTACCATACCTTGATAGATCCTCCACTGAACACACATAGGGGGTCAGGGGCGGGGTATAAGAAAAGCGGTTGGAAAGAGAATCAGAAAAGGGGGATCTAGAAGATGGAAGGGAGGAGAATGAGAGAAAGGGGGAAAATAGTGAAAATGGTGAAAAATGGGAATAGGAGAAGAGAGAAAAGAGGTGTGCTGTTGGATTTTAATCAAACAGTAAATATTTCTTAGACAGCATAAGCATGTGTTTAGTCCAGATATCAGGGTTCAGCCCTATGTGGGTGAGACACACTCCTACGACGTGGTCTCTGAGGTAGCGCAGGCCAGCGTCTCCCGTCTCCATGGCGAGGGGGGCATAAGGGTTTACGGGCCAGTCTGGGATAGACATCGCAGGGAGACCCAGACCCTCCAAAAAAGTCCCCAGATCGTGCGGGCCCCTGAGGACAAAGACTCCCTGCTGATTGCGTACCTGCAGTTGGAAGGGGAACCCCCATGAATACACAATATCCCGCTCCCTTAAAACATCAAGAAGTGGTCTCAGAGCTCTTCGTTTTGCCAAGGTGGCCCTGGACAAATCAGCCAGTAGGTGAATCTCAGCTCCGTCAAAGTTGAACGAGCCCCTAATGCGGGCCCGTCTCATGATTTCTCCTTTGGTCTGGAAACAGTGCAGTCTGCAGATGACATCTCTAGGGTTGTCGGGGTCCAAGGATCTGGGTCTCAAAGCCCGGTGAGCCCTGTCGAATCTTATAGAGGTGTCAGGGGGTCTGTCCATCAAAGAGTTGAATATGGATTGCAGAGTAGGCATTAGGTCAACCGCACTGGTGGCCTCCGGGAGGCCCCGCACCCTGATGTTATTTCGGCGGTCGCGGTTCTCTGAGTCCTCCATCAGACTGAATAGAAGTGAGAGTTGCTCAGAGTGAGCATCCAAGATTCTTTGGTGACTGGCCACCGTTTCAGTGACCACAGATGTGGAATTCTCCATGGCCTCAACTCTCTCAGTAAGTTGCGAGACAGTGGTATTGAGGCCCTGGATTTCTGCTCTGCAAATATTTTCTAGGCGGGTAATATATCCCTCCGTATCAGACTTAGTTGGAAAATCAGCCATTTTAGAGTGCAAATCTTTAATCTCCTCTAATACCGTCTCCGTGCGGTATTGATGGTCAGGATCGGTCATGGCAGATCCAAGAGCTCTCCCCACTGCAGGGCCGGACAAGACGGAGGATTCAGCCCGCGCCCCATCACCCGAATGTGAAGCCATGGCTGTGTCTGACACCCCAGACAGATACTTCTGAGTATTGCCTTCCCTGGATCGGGTTCTAGTAGTGCAGGTTGAGGTTAGGGATGATGGTATAGGACTCCTTTTGCTTTTAGTAACCTTTTCTCCTGGCATACCAGTGTCCATAAATGACCAATTAAGCTTCACTCAAGGGGAGACAGATATGCTTCAGAGGGAATGAGGCTGTCCTGTTGGTTGCACAGTACGGTATAGGATGGGAGTATAGCCCCCAGTGGTTAACAGTACAATCCTAAGGCAGTTAGAATCAGCCTAAATATGTTAGCTGTGCGGGGGTATAATTACTGAGAACAGGGTGTATATTGGATCCCCCTGAGAGATAAGAACAGGAAAGAGTCACTTATCTGAGTGTCAAGTCCTTTCCTTCCACAGATGGCGTCCAGGAACCTCTGCCAGTGAGATGAAGTGCAGCACAGCACTTCACTGAGCGCAGAAGGCTCAAAGGGGAGACCCGGAGATGGCAGCCGTCGTCTTCAGAAGCTTGATGTTGTTGGTTGTGTTGGCGGTGTGCACCGGAGTTAACCAGTGGCCAGGATCTTTCTCCCCCGCTCCCCCCGGATAGCAGGATGCTCAGTGCTGCAGGGTAGATCCGGGAGCAGTGCGGGCTGGAAGTCCCCTCAAAGAGCCGCGGCCATCTTGGGTGTTTGGCGCGCTTTATCTCCAGCGATATAAAACAGCTTTCCCGCGGTAATTCGTACACCCGGGTCGTTCAGTGATGTTCGCGGTGGGCAGAGGTCCCTATAGAAGCTATCGCTGCCTTTCCAGCATTCCTGGCTGCCTATTCCCCACCGGACAAACCCCAGGGGCCGCAGGAGCTCTCAGCAGCAGCGTCCTGTCCGGTCCATCTCCAGGCCACGCCCCCCCACATCCTTTTTTTAATTACTGATTTATTTTTACACTAACATAGCTGACTACCTGTAAACAATCAGAGATGCTGGTACAGAGGGTAGGAGGGGGAAGAAGGGAATATGTATGTAGTTTAATCAGCGAACCACAAAAGAGACTGACTGCTTTCATATCTTTGAGGAAACACAATATTCATAATTGTCTTGCCGTTACCCCATTTTGCTTCATTTGGAAGCCCCTATCCCTTACTAGGAACATTTTACAGCCATTATTCAGCACAGAAATTTAGGTAATTATTGAGTTTTATGGGGTTTGTTGTTAGATGTCAAGTTTGGGTCAAGTACGGTTTCTAAACTGAACGTTTTTATAACCCCACAGTGACGGCCGCACAACTGTAGACATTGGCATCTGAGGGTATTTCTTCCTTTCTGACGTCTAGAGATGTCAGAAAGGAAAACAAAACTGTAGTGCCGGGGTAGCTGAGACCCTGGAAATTATTAATTGGGCTGTATTTTCGGTTCCAGTCATGTGATCGATGGTATAGACTGTAGACCGGCAGTCACAATAAAAAAAATGACATCACTGGTAAAAATCATTTCTCTCTCATCTGACATGATCAAACATTTCAGATGAAAGAGAAATGCAACCCCCTAGGGCCCTAAAGGCCTCCGATACTGCCAAGAGATCTGGAGATCATCATGAGATCACCATGAATTCCTGTGTGACCCGAGGATCCTGAACTGTAATGACCTTTCTGAGGTCACCACACATCAGTCTCCTGGCAGGATGCCTGCTCTTACAGCATATGGGGGATTCCCCTACATGCTGTAGGACTGAGAATCATTGAGGGTCCTCCCACTGGACTACTTTGGATTTTTTTTTAATAATTTAGGAAAAAAGGGTTTGTGTTGGAGAGTTTATTTTTAAATAAATACTTTTTTGTTGTGTTAATTTGTGTCATTACTGATTTGGTTAGTAATATTGGGTATCTGATTGATGTCTTGACATTACTAACCTCTTGGCTAGATGCCAGTGGAGATTTGCCAGCTGGCATCAACCTGAAGTACCATTACCTCAAATGCTACTGGTAGCAAGGTAGCGGGAAAGGCGGGGGTAAAAGCTTATCTTATGAACCACTTTTGGAGCAGCTGTGGCCTGCTATTTTTAGGCAGGGGACAGCCAATAACCATAGCCTTTCTCACCCTAAGAATACCAAACCCCAGCTGTCAGCTTTACCTTGGCTGGTCTTCCAAAATGGGGGGGACCCTGCACCATTTTTATCAAATGATTTATTTTTATATAAACAATGTGAAAAAATAATGTGGCATGACCTCTGTTTTGGATTATCAGCCGAGGTAAAGTTGTCAGCTGTGGGCAGCAGCCTCAAGCCATCGGCTTTACCCTAGCTGGCGATCAAAAACAGGGGGGACACCACGTCATTTTTTAAAATTATTTTGGAGAGGTTAAATACAAGGCTAAAAACATCCTTTAGTGCTGCATAAAAGGCACTAAAGGGTGCAAGCTTACAATATATAGGATGTGGGACATCATATAGCTGTTTGGTTAGGGTCACACATGCCAATCAGGTTTTTTTTCATGGATCCATTAACAAATCATTTTTTTAGGCTGTTTATTGAGCCTCCTGTGCAGCTATGCATTTTTTGGACTTTGCAATTTTTTGCCAAAAAATGCTAGCAAAAATGTATCCTTTAACGGATTGTGCCTTTTTTTAACGGATCCGTTTCCCATAGGGCCCCATATTAACAAAACGGATCCATTTTTTGGGTGCACTAAAAAATTGATCTGTTTTTTTAACATGGGGCCTTATGGGAAATGGATCCGGTAAAAAATGGCACAATCCGTTAACGCATCAGTTTTTTTTTAGCAATTTTTGCCAAAAAAATGCATAGCTGCACTGGAGGCTCAAAAAACAGCCTAAAAAATGGATTTATTAATGCATCCATTAAAAAAAACTGGCTGCCATGTGTGATCCCAGCCAATGACTTGTATTGGCGAGGTATGCAGCCTCTCACAACATGCTGCGGTTTGCCACGCATGCTGAATTTTTAACAGAAAAAAGTAACAGATATGCCTTGACCTATTGATGCAAGTGCGATGCAATGTTTACTTGCATTGCACTTGCACATTTTATACTTAGTTGTGAGTGAACCCTTGAGGAGTCTCTTTTCCAAAATGAGGTCATTTGTGTGTAGGGGTTTCTATTGTATAGGCACCCTAGGGACCCAGCAAATGTGACATAGTGCCCGCAATTTGCTTCAGCTTTTCCACAACTTAACTATTCCTCCTTCCATTTCCAGTCCTCCTATTTGTCCAAAGAGAGGCTTCTGACCACATGTGGTGTATTGCCACTCTCATTAGAAAGTGAGTAACAAAGTAAGAGGTCCACTCTTTGGTGTTACCTCTTGTAAAAGTGAAAAATTTGGTGCTAAAGCAACATTTTTGTGGAAAAAAAAGAGAGAATTTTCAATATGATGACCTATTGTTATCAAATTTTGTGACGTACCTCAGAGTTCAAAATGCTCACTATATCCTTGGATAAAATCTTTGAGGAGTCTAGTTTCTAAAATGGGGTCATTTGCATGGGGTTTCTGCTGTTTGGGCAACCTAGCGGCCTTGCAAATATGACATTGTGCACACAATCTAGTTCAGCTTTTCCAAAATTCAAATATCAGTCCCTCTCTACTGAGCTCTCCAATTTGTCCAAACAGAACTTTTTGTCTGCATCGCCACGCTCATAAGAAAGATAATAAATTCTCATGCTCTAGAGGAGGAAAGCATCTACAACGATGGCAAAAATCTTTTGGAGTTAGATCCGAGGACGGAGGAAGTATGGTCCTAGCAGACTGCAGACCCTCGTCACCTGACATTAACCCTTTGGGGTAGAGGTGATGATGATGAGACTCAGATACCTGAGGAACACCCGCACTGTACTGTGCATTCAGGGCAGGTAGTTGAAGAAGGTGACTCTCATGGCGAGGAGTAGTACAACAGAGAGGATGATGAAGATGAGGTCCTAGAACCCATTTGTAATGGACCCCGAATCATGAGTAGCTCAGCAGGGAATCGTGAGGAGGAAGATGAGGAGGTTAGGTTATGCATTCCTGTTGAGAGACTGAGGGCTGCATGCATGACAAGCACTGCACCCTCAGCCACAAATCTGGCTCTGGACAGCAGTGGTCATCCGTCGGCAGTTGTCCAAGGTGACAATAGTTGCCTAGCCTGGGCCTTTTTTCACCCTGCAAAAGATGACTTTGTAGTTCAAAATTAAGTAGAGGCAAAAATCCCACCAATTTGACTACTACATGCATGAACCGCCACATAGCCAGCACCGGGCATTAGTCTGAACAAATTACTGCTGTAACACTTTGCCTAGCGGGCCTCACCGAACACTGTCTGCTGTGTCAAATGCATCTGCTGCTTATTCCTCCTCCATCAGCACGGCAAGTGTTGTTCAACAGGTATTCAGCCACAAGACCTACACTTCTTTACCTGCTACAGTTGGGGCAACTGACAGACGCTCATTTCTTATGGAAGTGGACATGTCTGCTGTTTTGGACTGATCTCAAACAACGAGCACACGACTTGTCAACCCACCTTAACATCTGGGCCTGCACCTCCTTCATGGTACAGACGTGTGTAAGGTACACCCTACTTCACCTTGTCTCATCACAGCAGCCAGCCCTTGGTTCCACAGGTGTGGGCATGGAAAAGATTATTTCCTCCTACACATTCAAAAGCAAAGAGCTTAAACTTCCCCATCTCAGATTTGTTGTCCACAGAAATGCTGCCTTTCCACCGGGTGGATAAAGATGGTTTCTGAAAGCTGATAGCTGTCGCAGCCCTCAGTATATGTTGCCTACTCTTCACTACTTCTAGAAGCAAGCTGTGTCTGCTCTAGACCAACATGTTGCAGAAAACTTCACTCATTCCTTGAGAAACTCTGTGTGTCACAGGATGCATATCACCACAGACACTTGGACGAGTAAACATGGCTAGAGGTGTTACATCTCCCTCACTGGCCACTGGGTGACTCTGGTGGCTGTGGGGCCAGGTGGGGAAGGGGCTACTCCCCAAGTCTTGAAATCTCCAAGACTTTTTGGACAAACCTCTACCTCTTCATATACTGTTTCTACCTCCTCCACATCCTCTAGGGCCTCCAGCTGCACCCTCAACCTCTCCCTTAAAGTTCTAACAGTTTAGAGAGAATCTCTCCCACAACTACACTGCACTGCTAGGGCTCACTGCCATCAGGCAGTGTTGAAATTAAAATGCCTTGGAGTTGTGAGTCAAAAGTCTGAAGAATTGTGGACCACTGTGTAAGCCAAGTTTCAGAAATAGATGTCTCTGCTAAACCTGGAGCCAGGGAAGGCAATTTAAAATAATGTTATGAACCTGATGGCAGCCCTATGTTGGGTAAAACTTACAAATGTATGGCTCACATCCTCAACCTGGTTGTCCAGCAATTCCTATGCCACTATCCAGGCCTGGATGAGCTGCTGTGCAAGGCACATTCACTGTGTGCTCACATTCACTGTTCTCACACTGCGGCTCATCGATGTCATGCTGGGGGGGGGGGCAGGGTACCCAGAAGTAGGAAGGAGCTGGGCATAGGGAGTCAGGGAAGCCTGCTCTGGCCCTGATACTGGCGTCCCTGACTCGCCCTGTACTCGGAGGTACCTCTGAAGGTGAGGAGGCCCGAGCCGCTAGCCTAAGATCCTAAAACTCCTGAGAAGCCCTAGGCATAAGCCACTACCTCCACCCACAGACCACGGAACCCAGCAGCTTCCAATGAAGAGAGAAGTAGCAGCTTCAGATCAGTGTCTGCTCACAACAGGTCACAGTCCAGACATGAACTGAATCAGCGACAGCAGGTGATGTGAGCTGACCCACTTATGGTAAAAGAAACCAGCCCATGCACGCCCTTAAGCTCACCTAAGCATGAGTCATATTCATCAAACACACCTGCACTCATTAGGTTCCTCTCTCCACCCTGAGACCAGGGAAAAAAAAGGCTTCATTTAAACCACATCAGCAGCACTTCCATACAGCAAGGCAGTCAATACATAACAATCGACTAACATTGCTACAGATGCATTACAGACAGTTAACTGTTCATATGGGATGTGCTGACACAGTGGAATTCCACTTTGCACATGTTGCAGTGACTGAGGAAGCATCGACTAGCCCTGTCGCAGATGACACGTACAGTGAGTCAAAGCAAGCCGAATGTGGTGCAAATGACATTTCCAAAGTGGACACAGATGAAGAACCTCTGTACCCTTCTGCACAGTTTTGAAATGGCCAACAAGATGGTTAGCCATCTGTTCTACACTTACGTAAAAGCAATATATAAAAAATAGCATGTGGCCATTATATGCTTCACATCCATGATCCTATAGGTTTGTTCACACTCGTGAAACCCCATAGTATGCCTACGGTTTCTTAAAAATGTGCAATCACTATTTAATGTCATAATCATAATACTACTAATAATAACATGCACCCATTTAAATAGTGCTATTTATTCCATAGCGCTTTTCATACATTTGCAACACTGTCCTCATTGAGGCTCGCATTTCATGTATAATACATATTACAGTTGTTCTGACACTCCTGCATTGCCCAGTAGATGTATTCAGTATCCCAGATGAATTGGTGGTGAATGGTGACATAAATAATCTTATTTGTTTTTATCAATATGTTTCCTACAAAGATGTGATGCTTCAATAATAACTGCAACTAAGTAACTGCAACCCAGTTTATATACATTGTGGCCTGACATAGAGTTGTTAATTAGCAGCTAGGCATTAGGAAACAATAATGTGCAAACATTCAACTCCAGTACTGATTGCTTGGGTCTGAATCATGCTATTCAATGCAAGAGGCGGGCCCTTTAGGAAAAGCAAATAATCATTCCTAAAGCCGTGTAAATTGCTCAGCATCTCTCGGTATCTTACCTCTGTCTGCATCCCCAGTGGCACGCAGGTATGTTGTTTATATTCCGCACTGCAGTCGTTTCTTTGTGGATCTTCTACAAGGCAGACCTTGTTTCAGAGGATATAATCTACCTAACCACCCCAGAGGCAAAAGGTGGGTCAGCAGAACAAGATGTAGATTGTCATTATGCAAAGAAGATAGGGACCTATGTCAGCTGGAACTCCACCACACTTCCCAATGGGGGCATCATCTGTAATGAGGTGCAGATCCTGGGCTCCGATGCAATCCGCAGACGTAAGAAGCAAGTCCCAGCAGTTTGGTGACTCTTACCCTATGGCATCCAAGATCAGGTGCATCACATGTCAGACTGTAGATTATCTGGCAGTATGTCTGGCTAGATTCCAGATGCAGACTTCCTCAATAAATGCATGAATAGTAAGGTGGTGGTATTCTAACAGGCTAAGGGGTATGTGTTCATACTGGTATATGGAACATAAGAGAGATATTGCAGCGGTCTGATAGAAGCGCTTATGGGACATATAGAGAGCATAGTAGAATTAATGGTAGGCAAACCTTTATTTGGTCCCCTTACAGCTCCACAACACGTTTTGCCATAACTAGTCTGTCTTCATCAGGTGGTATAAAGGTTGGATTAGGAAATGACATGTATAGTTATCACTGGATTGTGATTGGCTCTAAGTAATTGCAATTTTAACCTTAACTTTACCAACACAAGACACACTAAAATCACAAACAATACATGATAACCCCAATAATTAAATCAATAATTCCTTACAAGCATCAATTATCATAAACGACACAAAAATGACCAAAAAAATATAATAACAACTAAATATAGTAGTTAGGGTGCACATTATAGTAAAAATAACCAGTTACACAGATCACAAGCAATAAACACAGATGATTGTACAGCACAAGAGGGAGCACAAACACAAGACAATTACCAAATTGATAACACAGAGCTAGTGAACAGAACACTCAGCACACTAGATAGTCACCATAAACTGTAAAAGTGATTAGCAATTGACAGCACAATTCCTCTCATGAGGAACACAGATAACTAAGCCTAGGGGTTCAGAACACAATATTGAGAGACGCACCAGACAGACACCATGAACTGATCACTTATAAGATACTACTATACAGGATGTTCTGGGCAGTTTTAGGGGATCCTCACATCAAAATAGGTATAAACCCTAGATTTACATCCCACAGAATCAAGAGACCTACTCATCCATTCAAAGAGGAAGATAGTTACCTACAGGATATATAAGGTACCGACACCTAATAGTGTTAATTGGATTTTACTTGCAAGATAGTAAGGACAGTTTGGTGATTAGAGTGGTCTTTTTGGTAGAAGGAAGTGGAGCAACCATATTTACATAAAGTGGAAATAACGAGACCAAGAAGAGAAATTTACGCAATTGATGATACAGGTATCCATATATTAGATGATTTCAGTTGTAGAATTTTAACAGTAAAATAAGAATAAGGAGTAAAATTATGTAATTAAAAACCTCAGCAGGCGGAAGAGAAAGGGATATCTATCCAATATCAAGAAATCAGCAAAGGTTAGAGACGCCCAAGAGGTAAAGTGAATGTAATATTGTAATAAAGAAAACGCCAGAGGTCACCCATAGGAATATACATAGACACTAATACACTGTATCATTCTAGGACCTCACAGACGGCTAAAAGGGGACACGAGTCCACCAAAGATCGGGATCCTATATAAATGTCCAGGCATAGAACTACAATGAACTGTTTGTTGTGCAATTAACTGGCACCTAAACCACCGTGTTTTTAAGTAGCAGTAACTATTTTTATATTAAATTTTACATTATATTTTTTATATATTTTTATTCAAGTTTATTATGTTAGATATACCATTTGAATAAACATCCGGAATAACGGTTAATCAGCAAAACTTGGTATGTTTATTGTACAGCCATTGTTTAAGGGTTTCTGATAGTGCTGGGCTAAAATTCAACATATAAAAAAAAAATCTGTTTTAAAAAATTATATGGAAAACAGTAAAAGATTTTTTGATAAAGAATATACCAAAAGATATATTATATTATTTTTGATGTAAAAAAGCTAAAAAAGAGCCATAAACAGGGCAATAAAAAGGCTATTGAAAAATATCTCATTATCATATTCACTTGCGTATAAAGTGCTGTTATACTTTACCATACCCAAAATTAACGTTTAGCCACATTTTTCAAAGTTAAATTATGACCTTCTGGACTCAGGGTCCCCATTTTGTAAATCCAAAAGCTCTCCTTTTTTATAAGACTGCCCATGCGGTCATTTACATTATCGTTTAGGTGGTCAATAACAGTAAGTCTCATCTTACTAGTATCTTTTTGATGGAAAGTGGCGTAGTGTCTAGATATGCTGTGTAGCTGATATCCTCTTTTAATATTATGCCTGTGCTTGTTAAGACAGGCATGCATTGTTTGAATGGTACATCCAATATATTGAAGTCCGCATGGACATTCCAGAAGATAAACAATATAAGTTGACTGACAGGTGACTTTGTGTCTAATAGAAAATGATTTATTAGTCATAAAGGATGCAAATGATTTCACACCATTACAAATAACTTGACAACAGAGACATTTGGGAGTGTCACACGAGTAACAACCTAGAGTGTTACCATCCATAATTGCTGTTATTTTCTTAATTTTGTAACTGACATTACTAGGAGCTGCCATATCACGTAGGTTTCTATTCTTTCTGAATATAATATTTCGTTTTAAAGGTAGATGTTCTGAAGGAATAGGGTCACTTTTTTAATACAAACCAATATTTTTTAACTAGATCATGGATCAACTCCCTAGATTGGCAAAACGTGGTGATAAGACTCCATTTAGTCTATTTAGATGTTTTCTCTATATTATTTACTTTTGTTGTTAATCATTTAATACATCATTCCTGTGTTAGATTTTTTGTCCTTTTATAGGAGTCTTCTAACAATCTCTTGGGTAACCTTTTCGAGAAACTGCTTTTTCAGGGTTTTAGACTCTAGTACAGTTTTTTCTCACGTTCAATAACCACCTGGGGAGGTGCCCACTGTCAAATTTTAGGTAACTGTTGACGTCAACCTGTTTGAAAAAAGTTGAGGTGTATACCCTCCCCAGGTATGTCAAACTGTACCCACAGGTCCAAATACTGAAGGGCTGAGTTTGATAGAGACATGGTGAACGTTAGACCCCAATTATTATCATTTAATTCCATCACAAAATTAGTAGCTTCCTCCTCTGTCCCTCTACAGATAATTATGAGGTCATCAATAAAACGCCGATAATAAACTATCCGATTTTCAGCTGACTTTGAATGCGCAATGCAGTTTGCGTAACTTGGTGCGAATCTTGTCCCCATTGCGCAGCTCCTCCTCTGTCGGTAAATAGATCCATTAAAAGAAAATACATTGTTGTTGAGAAGGAATAGTATTGCTGTTAGCAGGAACTCTGTTTTACTCTGTAGGTGTGTCTTGGTCAGCACTATTTAAGTTATCTATCACTTTAACCCCCATATTATATAGAATGTTACTATATGGTGCCGTGACATCTAGAGTAAGGAGCAGACACCCTATTAGGTGTGACTTCTTTTATTAGTTATGTAGAATCTTTTAAATAAGAAGCCAGCTTAGCTACATACTTTTGCAAAAAAAGATCCACATAATTGGAAAGGTTACATGTAATTCACTCCACCCCAGATATAATAGGGTGACCCGGTGGATTATCTGGGTTTTTGTAAAGCTTAGAGAGGAAATAAAAGTGCGGTAATTTATATCTAGGAATATCAAGAAACCTCTTCTCCTTCTTATCAAGGATGCCCTTAGTTAATGCATCTCTGATGATTTTGTTATACTTCGAAAAAAATCCCAATGAATGGATCATGGTCCAATTTTTCATAGTATTCATGATTCTCCAGGATTCTTTTTCCCTCTTCAAAATACCATTCTTTATCCATAAGAACAACCCCCCCCCCGCTTTGTCTGCATTTTTTATGACCAAATTTTCATTTTTTTTTTTTTTAAACATCATTTTTATTGGATTTTAAAGGAATACAAATAATACAAAAATGACAATGATGAACAATCGACATTATCATAACACTGCTGTCTGTTATTTTTGATAATCATATCGCTTTGACAACATCAACATTCAAATTATGAAGATAAATTTAAACTTAGTAAATACAATAAACCCTTCCCACCCTTTCCCAAAGAGAGACATAGATTCACCCAAAAAGTTTTGTATACCTAGAGTTTAAACACCTCACCTCAATATCAAATTATCTCCATTTAATGAATGGCCTCCATTTAATAAAGAATTTCTTTGATAATCTTTTTGGGTTTCTAAGAGTTTCAATCGATTCTAACATTAGGGTTTTTTTTTAGATTGTCCCGTATTAGTTCATCATCCGGAATCCAATTCTTAAGCCAGTGCTGTAGAAGTATTCTTTTAGCTGTCAGGGCTATTGTAAACCTTGTGGATCTCTGATGAAGTGGTCTGAAGTACCACGAAACGCGTAAGAATTATACATTAAAGGTATTACTTTTAACATCTTGTGATTCCTTGGATTTCCTGGAACCAACGGACAGACGGCAGCGCACGAATTACCACCTTTCATCTAATGCTTTAACCTGTTTTCCTTGGGCGGAGTGCTGCAAGCCGGCTTATGCTTCAATAGTTGTTGTGACTCTCACAACAACATAAGGTTAGTGCAACAGCACACAATACAACACCCCGGTTACACCCGGATAAGACCCTATGTGCGCTTTTCTACTTTTCTTCTAGTTTTCAGGGCTGTTGTATGAAAAAGAGAGTGTGATCCGTAAGAGTCAATTGTATCTCCCCGATAGTGAAAAAGCCAGAGAAATGGATCTAAGACCACTTCCATCCTGAATATGTTCGAGGTCAACTGTCTGACTGTATCCCAAAAAGTCTGTGACTTCGGGCAGGACCACATCCCGTATTCTAAGTCTGTTTTATATGCCTTGCACTTAGGACAGTGCACCCATTTTCCCTGGTTGTCTGGCGTGGGTGGAATATTAAATCCTTGAATGGCTCCATGTATGAGCCGGAACTGGGTATCCCTCCATCTTTCATTGATGATATGTTTTCTGGTCGTTTCCCAACCCTCCAGTATTTTTTGTGTTAATCCCAGATCCGGGAAATGTCTTTTCCATTTACTAAAGAGTTTTTCGGTGCTGCCTGGTCCCTGAGAATTTTGTAATATTTTGTAGAGACTCGATATTGACACCTCTCCCTCTCCCATCCCTATCACATCATCCCAAAAGAAGTGGGTTAGTTC
>JARQOC010000001.1:127664367-127702429 GCA_033576535.1 Allobates femoralis | reverse complement strand
CAAACCTTTTTCTTCTAATTAAATAAAAATTAAAACGGCAGTTACACTTTAAGAATTCCTATAATGGGATCCAAGTATTCGTTTGCACCTTTCTTTCTTCTAATTATTTCATGAAGCTGATTTTATTCATAATGTTCTTCGCATACAGTGATGATTAAAATTGGAGAATATTAGAATTTATAAACAGCCTGTCAATCCAAAGCATGAGGTATGTATTTAAAGCGCTTAAATTTCATGTCACCACAAGTTCACACAAAACCTTCCTTTGTGTCGTGTGATTTTTTACACCACTATAAATGGGCATTACTTCAAAATCTAATTTGATAACATGCATTCAGCCGCACTCAGTCTACCATGAAATGAATACATTATTGCAATAATAAGAAAATGTCTACTGCTAGAAAATTATGAAGAATTCTTTTAGTAGCCGTTTTTATAATATTATTTGAACAGTAAATTTGTTTTGAAGAATAGAAATTATTTCAAGAGATTTGGACTCTGTGTAGCACTTAATATGTCATATCACAAGATGATTTGATATATAACAACCAAATAATTATGTATGCAAAATCTTGACTGACAATTTACAATATTCTATCGATAGTAACTTTGCAAACATTTTGCTATTTTGTACTGATTTTTTAATTACATATTGCAATTCACACAAAAAAAAGCACATTTCTAATATTAGAGAGCTGTGCATTATGGGTAATAGATGATACATGACATACATAAGGGAAAACCAGAGGCATAGAACCTCTACTGTGGCACATAGTGTCTGGGGTTCTAGGCACTCCAAGTGCCATTATATGGTGGTTTACTTGTGGCACTCAGCTATAGGGTGGAAACTCACTATGCGTGTTGCATGCAAGATACTCACATGACTCTCGCATGACTCACCCAGAACAGACCCTGCCTCTCTGAACAGAAGCGTGGAGCTGCAGAGAAACATATGTAGCTGACGCACTCCTGTTCACTAGTTGGCGGCTGTCCGGGGAGTCATGCTGGTATCTTGCATGCATCTCGCATAGTTCGTTTCCACCCATCATCAGTTCTGGACCTCCATTGGTTAGCCACCATAGAGGTGCAACCATAGTGAATCGTAAACTTTCTGCCAGGTCCTCCGCAGATTACAGTTATCAGTTTCTAAATGAAAAATAATATACTTGATGGATTAAATAAGTAGAAGATAATATACACATTACCAACATATTACAGTGTGCCAACATTGCAGCATGAAAAATGCCAACCCTCTCATCAGTCTTTATCCCCAATCACAAGTATTCCTTTTGGAAAAATCCTTTTAATGTTTAAATAAACATTTTTTTATTTTTATAATATTGAAAAGTTTACCTTTAAAATTTACATCAAACTATGATTTCAAGTGTTCACGTAGCTTTATATTTTAGGGCATTATACTTGATAATAGAAAGTCTCTACTGAACAAACCTGCAAAGATATTAGAAGAATTTCATTAAGGCTGGAATACAGTATCCTACTTACATGCGAGTCTCTCGGACGAGACTCGGTTCAGTGACACTGAATGGCCTCTCCCTCTCTGGACGGGAGTGTGATGCTGCACAAAAACACAAGCAGCTGACACTCCCGTCCAGAGAGGGAGAGGTCGTTCAGGGTCACTGATCCAGTCTCATTTGAGTCTCATCCCAGAGACTTGGTCTTTGACAACTTTCACAAGACTTTCACAACTACCAATGCCTTGTTCACTAAAAGTATCAATATAAGTCAGTAATATGGACTCACTAACCCCAATTTGTCTTTTCTATTACAGTTGTTTAAATTTTATTAGTGTGGAATTTAATTCTATTTGAATTTTCCAAAAATTTGTATTGTAATTCACTCTACCAGCCAGCCACTTTTTTGTTGAGCCATAGAGGGCCAGCAAAACATAAAAGAAAAAAATAATATTCCCCTCGACATTCAGTTCTCTGGCCACCTCTACTGCTTACCTCCTTCCATGTACTCTTTGACACCTATTCTTAAGGCCATTGCAAATGAAACACCAGGTATCTTCATGCTAGGGCAGGACTTTTAACCATGACTAGGCCCGGCATGTCCCAGCGTATGCCTAGTGATGGTCAGATGTCCAGGCCTAGAGAGCATACAATGAGGTCACCGCACACATCATGGAGTCACGATGTTCACAGTGACTTTAGGACATTTACTCTAGATTGGGACTTCCTAGTTACTTCAAGGACATCTCTGCACACGAGAGTTGTAAAGTAGGGATGGGCGAATCCTGAAATACTCGGAATTGCTGGACTCTAACGAGTCCGCGTCCTAGACTCGGTACTCGTTGCGAGTCCAGCAAGTCCCAATAGTAACCTGTACTTTTGCAGTGTATCTATACAGATACACTACAAAAGTACCCTAAAAGTTAATCTAAGGGGTTAAAAACAATAAACATTCATACTCACCTTCTGTGGGGCCTGTACCTTATGTACCGGGACCGGTACCGAAGACCTCCGGACGTCACAAGACCTCAGATCACCGGGAGAAGATGGGCTGAAGGACCTGTGAGATTTCAGCCAATCAGCATGCGGCTAGCGGTCACATGGGTTTGTCACGTGGCCGCACTGACAGCCAATGAGCGATCTGGCCAATCTGATTGGCTGGCAGTGCGGCCACGTGACAAACCCATATGACCGCTCTGCCGCATGCTGATTGGCTGAAATCTCACAGGTCCTTCAGCCCATCTTCTCCCGGTGATCTGAGGTCTTGTGACGTCCGGAGGTCTTCGGTACCGGTCCTGGTACATAAGGTACAGGCCCCACAGAAGGTGAGTATGAATGTTTATTGTTTTTAACCCCTTAGATTAACTTTTAGGGTACTTTTGTAGTGTATCTGTATAGATACACTGCAAAAGTACAGGGACTCGCTACCCCCGAGTAATTCCAAAGGAAACTCGGCGAGTAGCGAGTCCCCCGAGTCCGATACTATTCAGGCAAGTCCCGAATAGTAGCGAGTAGATTCGCCCATCCCTATTGTAAAGTCACAGCAACATCGTGACATCACGACATATGCCAAAAGATTATGAAACACATATGTTGTGACTTCTGGCCACGACTAGCCGCAGGAACATCCCGATATCGGAGGTCCCGCGAAGCAGTCACGGGACCTCGATCTGTTACCTAGATAGCCCTAGATGTTGTGATAACCCCAGAAGCTGTCTTAAATCACTTCCTGTGGATGGCTGGCAAGTGCTGACATCCACAGACAGTGATCTCTGTACTGAAGTGCTGCAGCTCATCATTACATAGATCAAGCAACTGCAGTATGCAGCACTGAGGCCCCTAGGGATCAGTGTAAAATAAAGAAAAACTAAAATAAAAATTAAAATATGAAAAAAACACAAAGTTCAAATCACCCCCCTTCTACCCCATTGAAAATAAAACAACTAAAAAAATAAAAAAAAACTAATACACATACAGTGTTTGCCAAAAGTATTGACACCCCTGCAATTCTGTCACATAATACTCAGTTTCTTCCTGAAAATGATTTCAATCACAAATTCTTTGGTATTATTATCTTCATTTAATTTGTTTTCAATGAAAAAACATATAAGAGAATGAAGCAAAAAGCAAAACATTGATCATTTCACACAAAACTCCAAAAATGGGTCAGACAAAAGTATTGGCACCTCTCAGCCTAATACTTGGTTGCACAACCTTTAGCCAAAATAACTGCGATTAACCGCTTCCGGTAACCATCAATGAATTTCTTACAATGCTCTGCTGGAATTTTAGACCATTCTTCTTTGGCTAACTGCTCCAGGTCCCTGATATTTGAAGGTTGCCTTCTCCAAACTGCCATTTTTAGATCTCTCCACAGGTGTTCTATGAGATTCAGGTCTGGACTCCTTGCTGGCCACCTTAGAAGTCTCCAGTGCTTTTTCTAAAGCCATTTTCTAGTGCTTTTTGAAGTGTGTTTTGGGTCATTGTCCTGTTGGAAGACCCATGACCTCTGAGGGAGACCCAGCTTTCACACACTGGGCCCTACATTATGCTGCAAAATTTGTTGGTAGTCTTCAGACTTCATAATGCCATGCACACGGTCAAGCAGTCCAGTGCCAGAGGCAGCAAAGCAACCCCAAAACATCAGGGAACCTCCGCCATGTTTGACTGCAAGGACCTTTTCTTTGAATGCCTCTTTTTTTCTCCTGTAAACTCTATGTTGATGCCTGTGCCCAAAAAGAGAGAACATTCTTCCAAAATGTTTTAGGCTTTCTCAGGTAAGTTTTGGCAAACTCCAGCCTGGCTTTTTTATGTCTCGGGGTAAGAAGTGGGGTCTTCCTGTTTATCCTACCATACAGTCCCTTTTCATTCAGACGCCGACGGATAGTACAGGTTGACACTGTTGCACCCTCGGACTGCAGGGCAGCTTGAACTTGTTTGGATGTTAGTCGAGGTTCTTTATATACCATCCTCACAATCTTGCGTTGAAATCTCTCATCAATTTTTCTTTTCCGTCCACATCTAGGGAGGTTACCCACAGTGCCATGGGCTTTAAATTTCTTGATGACACTGCGCACGGTAGACACAGGAACATTCAGGTCTTTGGAGATGGACTTGTCGCCTTGAGATTGCTCATGCTTCCTCACAATTTAGTTTCTCAAGTCCTCAGATGGTTCTTTGGTCTTCTTTCTTTTCTCCATGCTCAATGTGGTACACACAAGGACACAGGACAGAGGTTGAGTCAACTTTAATCCATGTCAACTGGCTGCAAGTGTGATTTAGTTATTGCCAACACCTGTTAGGTGCTACAGTTAAGTTACAGGTGCTGTTAATTACACAAATTAGAGAAGTATCACATGATTTTTCTAACAGTGTCAATACTTTTGTCCACCCCCTTTTTTATGTTCGGCGTGGAACTATATCCAATTTGGCTTTAGGACAATTATTTTTGTGTTTTTTTCATTGAAGACAAATTAAATGAAGATAATAACACCAAAGAATTTGTGATTGCAATCATTTTCAGGAAGAAACTGAGTATTATCTGACAGAATTGCAGGGGTGTCAATACTTATGGCCAACACTGTATTTGGTATCACCACATTCATAAATGCCTGATCTATCAAAATATAAAATCAATTAATAAGATTGGTAAACTGCGTAACCGAAAAAAAGGCCAAATGCCAAAATTATGTTTTTTTGGTCATTGCAACATTGCAATAAAATGTAATAACAGGTGATCAAAACATGGTATTAGGGATGGGCGAATAACTCGCTACTATTCTGGACTCGCCCGAATAGTAGCGGACTCGGGGGACTCGCTACTCGCCGAGTTTCCTTAGGAATTGCTCGGGGTAGCGAGTCCCTGTACTTTTGCAGTGTATCTGTACAGATACACTACAAAAGTACCCTAAAAGTTAATCTAAGGGTTAAAAACAATAAACATTAATACTCACCTCCTGTACTCCTGTACCGGGACCGGTACCGAAGACCTCCGGCTGTTACAGGACCTCCGAGACCACCGGGAGAAGATGGGGAAAAGGACCTTGCAGTTCAGCCAATCAGCATTCGGCTAGCGGTCACATGGGTTGTGACGCGGGTGCACTGCGGTCACATGACAAACCCATGTGACCGCTAGCCGAATGCTGATTGGCTGAACTGCAAGGTCCTTTTCCCCATCTTCTCCCAGTGGTCTCGGAGGTCCTGTAACAGCCGGAGGTCTTCGGTACCGGTCCCGGTACATAAGGTACAGGAGTACAGTAGGTGAGTATTAATGTTTATTGTTTTTAACCCCTTAGATTTACTTTTAGGGTACTTTTGTAGTGTATCTGTATAGATACACTGCAAAAGTATAGGTTACTACTCGGACTCGCTGGACTCACAACGAGTACCGAGTCTCGGACCTGGACTCGTTAGAGTCCAGCGATTCCGAGTATTTCCGGATTCGCCCATCCCTACATGGTATCAAACCAAAATGGTATCATTAAAAACATCAGCTCAATCATCAAAAAAATTAACCCCAGACCCTGAAAAGTGAGAAAGTCATGAAAAATGGCACAAAAGTGCAATTCTTTCAAAACTTCAAAAAACATTTTCACCTCTTAGATAAAAGTAAAAGTATACATACATGTTTGGAATCTACAAACTCGTACTGACGCAAGACATCATATCAACATGTTAGTTTTACCATATAGTGAACATGATGAATTTAGAAAAAATGTGTCATTGCCCTTTTTTTGCAATTTCACCACACTTGAAATTTGTTTTCCCATTTTCCTTTACACTATATGGTAAAATAAATGTTTTCATACAAGTACAACTCGTCCCACAAAAAACAAGCTATCGTATGTCTATATTGATGTAGAAATGAAAACGTTATGGCTCTTGGAAGAAGGGGAGGGAAAAACAGAAAACAGAAAATGGAAAATCGCCCGGGGGGAAGGGGTTAATAATCTATTGCAAGAACTTTGATTTTTCTTGCTTGGGAATCCCCGTTTTTATATAGTGCAACATAGCTCGGTATTTATCTGAAATTTGATTTTCATTAGGCTTCACATAGAATGTATTCCCTACATCACTATGGCTTCACACATATGTATAATGGTATATCACACTACAGATATACAACATTATTTTGCAACCTTGGCGATCTATAAATTTGAGTCCCATTTGTTTAAGCAGCTAGACAAAATGAAAATGACAATTTGATCTATCTGATTGTGTATATAGATGTTGGTCATGCCCCATTATTTCGGTAAAGCAGGTAAGCATTAAGTTATAAGACAGCAAGCTCTGTATTGCTGAAACTCGAATGTAAATAATAAAGCGATGCCTCTGTTATGGCTGCGGCTGTTTATTTCACTTAAGATTCCCCAGGGCAAATTCGCTGGGAATAAAGTGGAATGCGCTAATAGAAACATTTTTCTTTTATTATTTACTATGTCAGAGTATGACAGACAAAACAGATGAGCTGCAAGATGTTGCACTTCATTAAACAACATTAGCCTTTTCTGTTCTAATAAAAGTCTACGTTTATTAAATTTACAGGTCTGGTCCTATGAATACGAAGATCTCTTAGCTGTAATAGTTCCCATTTAAATGTACTGTACCGAACATTCTTCAATTGTCATCCAATTTCTTGCACATAATTATAGTACTAATGCATTCTCTTATACATTTATACATGAGTGAACTAGAATCCTAGTCCATGAATTTATAGTGCAACCTTTAGTGCAACACTTCCTCTGTGGCCAGACAGCATTATAACATGGACGACACTCGTATTGTAAAGCACAGAATGGCCAGCATCTCCCCTCGTCCAATCATGGCAGCCGAACGGTAATTCATTAAGCTTGTAAGGACATCGGGGGTTATGCTTCTTCCTCCTGCTCTGGAGAGCACCGTGTATATATGTATGTGTTGTAGTGTTACGCATTCATGTCTAAAGATGATAATTGTAATTACATATTTGCAGTCAAGGTGAAGACTGCTCCCCGGTACCTGTGAATTATGGAAGTTATTGTAAAAATAATTTGTACTCTTTTGGGGTAAGGCCCCAGTCAATAAAAAGGGCCTGTAGTGTAGTAGGAGAGTCAGTTGAATCAAGACAAATAGGGGGTATTTTTGAGTGGAACCCATGATCAATTCGGCCAGACCTTGTAGGTCACCCTGGGATTAGAGTATGGGAGTGTAGCTTGTGTGGATACAACCCTTCTCTCATTGATACTCTACCCCAGCCTGTGAGGAGGCCCTCTCAGAAGGCAGCTGACTCTCACGATGCTACTGACAGGGGACTTCATCGTAGACTCGGGCATCGGGTCATTATGGTGCTAGCAGTGAATGACGTTTTGTCTAACGGTGGCCCTGATTGTTCTTTTAGATGAATTCCTGTGGACAGGATAGGGCTGAAACCAAGAGAGACTAAATGAGTTTGCTGTTGGTGACTGTGGTGCTGTAGGGAGAGGCTAACAGCATAGAGGTACTGAAATGACAGGAGCAGTCTGCAATGAATTGAATTGAAATGGATACGCCTAAGAAAGTAATGTTTAAGTCTGAAGCCAGTGTTATATGACACTCTGTGAGTATAGGCCTGTTGTGTTGTCAAGCACCATTGCATCTGTGTCTGCTTTGGCCCTCACCAAGGGAAATTCTGAACTGAACTGTTGCACTGGGGTGCCAGCCAAGGTGCGCACTGCAAACCCAGGGCTGCTCCGTTCCATGTCTCTGCCTCGCCCATGACTACTGGGGCCCAGTGCTGGCCCCCCAATAAGCTGTCATGCTTGGGTCATTGAAGCCTCAGCCACTTAGTGCTTTACAACGAGATTGGCAACTGTGTTATACGGCTGCCTTACTCTGGATTAAAACAAACATAGCCTGATCTATCCAAAATGTTACCACCCTCTCAACAATGAGTAGACATATAACTTGTGTAACTTGTGCAGTTCCCTAGCTGCCCAGGAGGTAAGGGGGCCCACTTCCCCTCCAAGGCAGGTAGAATTTGGCATTATAATGATGAACTATTGTACTGCAAACGACCCATACCCTGTTCTTGTCTGTGTCCAGCACTGCTTTAAAACTTATCTTCATATTTCTCACATGCCACTGTTTCCGTAAAACCATCTACTACCAGCCTGCAATAAATGCAATGAAATGGAAAATAATTTCCCTAAAACTGGGTAAAACCCGTTTTCCATGAAAAGGGTGGTTCAATGGTGGTATGCCCTGTTAAATATTTTGCTGGATTCATAGACCCAAGGTAGTAGAGTGATCAGGGGCATATCAAGGCGGTTGGGTCTTGTGAAGCACTGGGCCTGGGCACAGCTGGCAGGAGGGAACCGTTTAGTCACCAGACACTGTGGTCCAAGGTGTCACGCAGGCAGCTGAATTTTTCTACCCTCTTGAGTGGGATTTGGCCATTATAGTATAGTTTTATTTATGGTTAAGTCTGTCTCTACCCTCTGCCAAGCCCTTCACTGGCTCCCCATTTCTCAGAGGCTCCGATTCATAACCCTAACCATCTAATATATAAAAGCCCAAGCTCACTTCCGTCACTTTGGCCAGGACTTCCGTCACTTTGTCATCAGCTACGTGACGTCACTGGAGCCCTACACCCGTTCAGGGTGAACCAAGATGGCGGCCGTAAGCGAGATCAGGACTCATACAGCCCGCTACGCTTACGGCCGCCCCTACAGTGCACACACATCAGCCGAACAACATCACACACATACACACACACAAACACACCCGGACACACACAGAGCCCGGTGTGCCCCTCGCCGCGGCTCCACACATACCCAGTGTGCCCCTCACCGCGGCCCCGCACATAGCCCGGTGTGCGTCCTCCCCCATCCGGGAGCCGGCCCCACCCACACTCTGGTCCGGTGTGCGGCCTCTGGCATCACCGACACCGCCGCCAGCCCTGCCGCTCACCGCCCACAGCCCGGTCACTATCCTCACCCATCCGGGAGCCGGCCCCGCCCACACTCTGGTCTGGTGTGCGGCCTCCGGCATCACCGCCACCGCCGCCAGCCCTGCCGCTCACCGCCCACAGCCCAGTCAGTATCCTCCTCCATCCGGGAGCAACATCAATCTCCTCACCCCTCCAGCCTCTGCTCTCCTCACCCCTCCAGCCTCCGCTCTCCTCACCCCTCCAGCCTCCGCTCTCCTCACGCCTCCAGCCTCCCATGTCCTCACCCCTCCAGCCTCCCCTGTCCTCACCTCTCAAGCCTCTGCTGTCCTCACCCCTCCAGCCTCCCCTGTCCTCACCCCTCCAGCCTCCCCTGTCCTCACTCCTCCAGCCTCCCCTGTCCTCACCCCTCCAGCCTCCACTGTCTTCACCCCTCCAGCCTCCCCTGTCCTCACCCCTCCAGCCTCCGCTGTCCTCACCCCTCCAGCCTCCGCTGTCCTCACCCCTCCAGCCTCCGCTGTCCTCACCCCTCCAGCCTCTGCTGACCTCACCCCTCCAGCCTCCGCTGCCCTCAACCCTCCAACCTCATATCTCCTCACCCCTCCCGCCTCCCCTCTCCTCAACCCTCCAGCCTCCCCTCTCCTCACCCCTCCAGCCTCCGCTGTCCTCACACTTCAAGCCTCCCCTGTCCTCACCCCTCCAGCCTCGGCTCTCCTCACCCCTCCAGCCTCCCCTGTCCTCACCCCTCCAGCCTCCTCTGTTCTCACCCCTCCAGCCTCCCCTGTCCTCACCCCTCCAGCGTCCGCTGTCCTCACCCCTCCAGCCTCCGCTGTCCTCACCCCTCCAGCCTCCCCTGTCCTCACCCCTCCAGCCTCCCCTGTCCTCACCCCTCCAGCCTCCCCTGTCCTCACCCCTCCAGCCTCCGCTGTCTTCACCCCTCCAGCCTCCCCTGTCCTCACCCTCCAGACCTCCCCTGTCCTCACCTTTCCAGCCTCCGCTCTCCTTACCCCTCCAGCCTCCGCTCTCCTCACCCCTCCATATGCAATGTACAGTATGTGTATATATGTGTGTATATAATATAATTTGTGAATGATGTGTGTATGTATATATATATTTCTACATCTTTATAGATTTGCATGTGTGTACATATAATGTGTGTGTATCTAATATATAAAAGCCCAAGGCACTTCCGTCACTTTGTCCGCACTTCCGTCACTTTGTCCACACTTCTGTCACTTTGTCCGCACTTCCGTCACTTTGTCCACACACACACACATACACATACACACACACACACTGCGCTATACTTACCACCGGTCCTGCATCCGCCGCCTGAATCCTCATAAATGACAGACTCCCCCCAGAGGGCCCAGCCTCAAATTGCAGATAAGAAAAGGTGCAACAAAACACTAAAGATGAAAATGTGAGGTGTTAGTGGATATTTTGGCCAAAATATGTAACCTCGTAACCCACCTTCAAGGGCCCTCACGCTTACGAGTCCTAACCATATGTTTGCTGCCATATGTTTGTTTAACATTTTGAGATTCACCGAAATAGGACATAAAATGCTTCACATGTACCTGAGTGGCAGAGCCCTATGGTAACCTTGTGTCTATAAATACCACCAGTCACCTTCCTGACAGCATGGCCGGACTCTGGTGCCACAACTGCCCCCATCTGTGGGTTGCAGGTGGTTGAGCACCAGTATACAGACACCTGTGTTGCCACTCAGAAGAGCTAGCAGATGGATCTGCTCCCTACAGGACGAGCTGGAGTCCCCGGGGTCAGGAGCTGTAGTGATGGAATACGGCAGCTCGGTTGATTCTGTAGATGAATTGGTTAATAACAGTTCTTAAAGAAGGCTCGGACACGATGCTCCTCTGCACGGGTCTTTACTTAGTTCACACACGGTACACTGGATAACGGTTTCACTTTCAGGTAACAGACCGGGTGGTCCCTGTGATGAACAGTGTCCATCCAAGGCTCCACAGTGTCTCTCTTAAACTGACTGTCCCTTGTTACTCTTCGCTGCCTTCATGCACCAGGTCAGGATACAGAGGAACTTCTATTGGGCACCCAAGCCGTTGGCCGGACGGCTCCCGATGGGTCCCTGGACCTAAGTGTGGGTACCCCTCCCAGTAAAGCTGCGGTGATGGTGGTTTTTGTAATGCGCTACTATGAAGCCGTCTATCACCCTGGTTCTGTAAAGCAGCGGTGGACGTCTGCACTACCTCGGAGCCGGTACTGTGGGTTGGACTGGGCTCGGGTCGTCTTTTTACCCGTTACTTATTTACTTTGCCCCCTTCGTTTCTGGGTCACCGCTCCTCGGTACCCTCTCTGTTAACTGTACTGTCACAACATCTATTCTTGATCTTGTCTCTCCCACTTTCTAACTCTTTCTGCTCTTTCGCCACTGCTATGCATCTATCTCTCCTCCCACCAGGACCTAATTGGTCCTCTGCCTCTAGATGTTGCATGTGGTGTATGGAGCCTTGGGATTAACTTGTTCATCACTGAGACAGAGAATACTGCACCTTCGGTCAGGGATGCAGTACCCTCCTGTGACGCACTCGTTGCGGGGCGCCACACTGACCCTCCCTGGCAATCGCATGGCGATCCCCAGTGATCCCTGGTGATTCTACCTCCATGCAGCGGCGAGAGATGTTTTTATCTATGACTCAACCTGTCACATGTTGCACAGGATCTGGCAGAGAGATAAAGACATCTCCTGCTGCTGCACGGAGGAAGAATCACCAGGAATTGCTGGGGAGGGTGACACAGTGTTTGTGTGTGTGTGTCTGTCTACCTCTGTGTGTCTGTCTATGTTTGTGTGTCCCCTTATTTGTGCTGCCTTTTTGTGCTGCGCTTGTATTAAGCACAGTGTGCACATAGCCTTAAAGTGAACTTGTACTTTGGCTTGCATTTTAGCTAACATATTAACCTGACCTTACACATTGGATCTGTAACCTCAGCTTTTGGCAGAATACCTTCTATGTATATCTACATTTTTCAAAGTCCTTTGAACTTAAGTGTTGGGTAAACAAAGTTAAGGTAAGTTGGATTTTAACCTGTCAAATTCTTTGTACTGTGCACAGAGATAAGAAACTACAAGACACTTATTTACCTCCCTATATTGAAATAATCATGCAAGGGCTGGATGAACATGTTTACGGAGAGGTCGTGGAAGCAGATGTTGACTGAAAGAACATTTGGATGACAACTAATGTACAGTTATGGAGAATTGCATTACATACAGCTTGCAAATATGATATACTAGATGGTGGCCCGATTCTAATGCTTCGGGTATTCTAGAATATGTGTGTAGTTTATTTATGAAGATTTAAGAATAATGTAATGAATACACGATATCTATCTATCATCTACCTATGTGTCTATCATCTATGTATGCTATATTTATTTATCATCTCTCTATGCATGTTTATGAGTAAAGTTCGTCACACTGACTGACAGCCTTATAGACAGGAGTGAAGTTCGTCACACTGACTGACAGCCTTGTAGACAGGAGTGAACTGCTTCACACTGACTGACAGCCTTGTAGACTGGAGTAAAGTTTGTGACACTGACTGACAGCTTTCTAGACAGGAGTGAAGCGCGTTACAGTGACTGACAGCCTTGTAAACAGGAGTAACGTTCGTGACACTGACAGCCTTATAGACAGGCGTTAACTGCATCACACTGACTGACAGCCTTGTGAACAGGAGTAAAGTTTGTGACACTGACTGACAGCATTACAGACAGGAGTGAAGTTCGTCACACTGATCGACAGCCTTGTAGATAGGATTGAACTGCATCACACTGACTGACAGCCTTATAGACCGGAGTGAAGTTCGTCACACTGACTGACAGCCTTGTAGACAGGAGAGAAGTTCGTCACACTGACTGACAGCCTTGTAGACAGGATTGAACTGCATCAAACTAACCAACAGCCTTGTAAACAGGAGTGAACTGCGTCACACTATGACACATCATTCAAATCGCGCACCAAGCTGTGCGCCGCGTCTCTCATTGGAAGCCGTAGCGTATGAGAGACGCGGAATTCAAACCGCGCGCCAGCCGGTCATCTCTCGGGTGCTCGCTGCGGCAGTACCTGAGCGGGATTCAACCCGCGTGCCAAGCCGTGCTACTTCTCTGATTGGTCGCCGCGGCCACAGCGACCAATCAGCAAAGCGGCACGGCTTGGTGGGAAATATGAATCCCGCGTCGCTGATTGGTCGCTGCTGAGAGCGGAGACCAATCAGCGGCGCTGGATTCATATTTCCCGCCAATCCACGCCTCTTCGCTGATTGGTCGCTGCAGCTGTGGTGACCAATCAGAGAATTAGTGCGGCTTGGCGCGCGGTTTGAATTCCGTGTCTCTCGTACGCTACGGTGACCAATGAGAGACGCGGTGCGTGGCTTGGCGCGCGGTTTGAATGCCACGTCTTTCATTGGTCGCCATATTTCCCGCCAAGCCGCGCTTCTTTGCTGATTGGCCACTGTGGCCGCGCCGACCATTCAGAGAAGTAGCACAGCTTGGCGTGTAGGTTGAAGCCCGCTCGGGTACTACCGCAGCGAGCAAACGGGAGATGACCGGCTGAAGCTGGTCATCTCCTGGCTGGCGCGTCTCCACGGACCTCCACGCGTGGCTGTTTTGCATATGCTGCGCTCATCGGTCGCCGCGACTAGCTGCGCGATTTTGGCCTCAGACGGAAGTGGCCACAAGGCAATTATATAGTAGATTGCTTTTAGACAAATTAATTTGGGTGTAAAAGTTTTTATGAAATTAAAACTTGCTAATAATTTATGCATTTATTCTAAGAACAGAACTCAATAGTCTAAATGACAATTAGTGTGAGCAGAGCTTTTTATGTCTTCCACTATGTTTCCAACATTCTCAGGGCCAGTTGTGGTACAGATGTGCAATGTTTCTATTTTTAATGCACTTCCTCCATTATCACTGAAGACGAATGGCTTGATGTTTACGGTCCCGTGGAGTTTCTTTTACATGTAAATATTGTTATGCTCTTAATATGAACAGTCAAGGTCATTGAATTTAAAGCAAACACTGAAAATCCACATGCATCACTGAGTTATATGGTTCCGGAGTATAGAGCAAACTTACATAATGTTTCCATTATACTAGTGCATCTCAATGATTTAGAATATCATCAAAAAGTTCATTTATTTTAGTAATTCAATGCATAAAGTGAAACGCACATATTATATACACATAGTCAGTACACATAGAATGATCTATTTCAAATGTTTATTTCTGTTAATGTTGATGATTATGGTCAACATGTTTTAGGGTTCTCAGAAACGCCAATATTACCGTATATACTCGTGTATAAGCCGACCCGTGTATAAGCCGACCCCCCCTACTTTTGCCCCCAAAACCTGGGAAAATCTATTGACTCGCGTATAAGCCGAGGGTGGACCCCAGCACAGGTATACAGCCCCCAGCAGTGGTATACAGGCCCCAGCAGTATGATATACAGCAGCCCCCAGTGGTATATACAGCAGCTCCCAGTGGTATATACAGCAGCCACAGTGGTATATACAGCAGCCCCATTGGTATATACAGCAGCCCCCAGTGGTATATACAGCAGCCCCAGTGGTATTGTAGCCCCTATATACAGCAGCCCCAGTGGTATTGCAGCCCCAGTGGTGTATACAGCAGCCCCTATATACAGCAGCCCCAGTGGTATTGCAGCCCCAGTGGTATTGCAGCCCATATATACAGCAGCCCCAGTGGTATTGCAGCCCCAGTGGTGTATACAGCAGCCCCTATATACAGCAGCCCCAGTGGTATTGCAGCCCCAGTGGTATTGCAGCCCCTATATACAGCAGCCCCAGTGGTATTGCAGCCCCAGTGGTGTATACAGCAGCTCCTAAATACAGCAGCCCCAGTGGTATTGCAGCCCCAGTGGTGTATACAGCAGCCCCTATATACAGCAGCCCCAGTGGTATTGCAGCCCCAGTGGTATTGCAGCCCCTATATACAGCAGCCCCAGTGGTATTGCAGCCCCAGTGGTATTGCAGCCCCTATATACAGCAGCCCCAGTGGTATTGCAGCCCCAGTGGTGTATACAGCAGCCCCTATATACAGCAGCCCCAGTGGTATTGCAGCCCCAGTGGTGTATACAGCAGCCCCTATATACAGCAGCCCCAGTGGTATTGCAGCCCCAGTGGTATTGCAGCCCCTATATACAGCAGCCCCACACAAATGCTGGCACACGTCCCCCCCTGTTGTAAGGCCCCCCCTGCTGATTACTTACCATCCCTGGTCTTCAGCAGCACCTCCGCTCCGGTCCTCTCTGCTCCGGTCCTCCGCGATCCCGTCCTCTGTGCTCCGCTCCACGGCTGCATCCGGGGTCCCCGCGAGTCACAGAAGCGATGACGTCATCGCTTCTGCGACCCGGCCGGTCACATGATACAGCCGGGGAACGGAGCACAGAGGACGGGATCGCGGAGGACCGGAGCAGAGAGGACCGGCGCGGAGGTGCTGCTGAAGACCAGGGATGGTAAGTAATCAGCAGGGGGGCCTTACAACAGGGGGGGACATGTGCCAGCATTTGTGTGGGGCATTATCTACAGATATGCACTGCTCCCCCTGGCGCTGATTGACAGGGGGATGCAGTGCATATGTAATGAGCGGCCCCACGTGACGGGGCCGCTCATACAGCAGCCTCCCCCCGCCTCCTCTTGCCTCCCCAGCCCGACACAGCCCCCACCCCACTCACCCCTGTATAGTGACTCGTGTATAAGCCGAGGGGGGGACTTTTCAGCCCAATTTATGGGCTGAAAAACTCGGCTTATACACGAGTATATACGGTACATTGATTTTTGATGATATTCTAATTCATTGAGATCCACTAGTAACTGCTACACACCTATATTGTTGTTTTCTTGTGCTGCGGTTAATCTTCAGATTTCTAATGACTATTGCAAAATGTATAAACATTTACTAGTGACTACAAGAAATACTTCATGAGCAGCTTACCTCATATTTATGGGATATGCACATCAAGAATCGCAATACTTCACCTGCTCAATTAACTATCTTTCCATGAGAAAATAATGTAGTCTTTTCTACAGGACAGATGAAATCAATATGAATCCAGCCCATCTGAAGCAATCCAATGTAGGAGATGCAGAAGTACTGTAAGGATCCAAAAATAAAACTTCATATCTCTATTTCAATCTTTCAAAACACCATCATGCAGGCAAAACATCTGGACCAACATCATTTATTTCCTAGGGTATGATTTGTTATAAAGCAACAATCGGAGGCATACTTACCTCATGCCACACCTGTAGACCAAGTACAATTCATTTCAATTGCGTTGAAACAGAGTGTCTTCAGAGAAATGTCCTATGATGCACTGTGCATTCACCTGACCACTGCAGCCAATCACATTCTTCAGAGGTTCTGTGACATGCGGTGATGCAGTCATATCTTTGGGAACTGCCAGCTACCAGCAGGTCAGCCTGCACTGGTGTAACGCTAGGGTCACACTAGCCAAATTCTAAGTCCCCTGCGTTGTTTGCAGAGAATATTTTTCTCCCTCTGCAGCCTTCATGCAGGCTGCAGAGCGGAGACCGCGGCTCCTAGCAACCCGCTGTGTTGGGGGAGTGCGATTTTAACCACGCCCAGGCAAACGCAGCCTGATGTGTTCCCCTGTGCGTGGTGCAAATTGCACTCCCCGCAGCCCGCTGTGTAGCTGGTATCCATGATACACAGCGGGTTGCTAGGGACCGCGTTCACTGCTATGCAGCCTGCATGAAGGCTGCGCAGTGAGAAAAATATTCTAAGTTTTCTGCAAACAATGCAGGGGGCTTAGAACTTGGCAAGTGTGACCCTAGCCTAAGAGCGACCAGGGGGCGCCACAGTCGCAGACAAGGGGCTTGAGGTAACTTAGGTCCCTTGGCTACCTCCACAAGAACGGTTGAGGGACAGGGTGTAGGAAGTTGGGTTTAAGTGTCCTTATCTGTTATCAGCAGATCAGAGACCTCCGGCTTCTCCTCTTGTACACTAGATGCAATGTAATCGTTGTGTCTTGCGCCAGCAATACAGAATCCACAACATGCCATTGAACTATTTTCTTTCATTACTTTGATAACAGTCTTTAGAACATTTTACAGTGGTAACTAGAGATGAGTGAATTCTCCCCAAATATGTTCTCTAATTTCAAATTTATAGAATTCAGATAGAACATGCGGTTCTATAGTAGAGCGCAGGGATAATACGGGATACTTTAATCTTAATCTCCGTAACTTTATTCATAAAAAGCTCCAGACCACAACGCGTTTCGACGTACAGACGTCTTCCTCAAGCGCTTGAGGAAGACGTCTGTACGTCGAAACAAATTCCCTTGGGGAAAGCGGTGACAGAGCTGCAGGTGGGATAGGGTTAATGGATCAACCTGGAATTTCCTAACCCAACCCTGGAGTGAGAGTGTGCACAGCACGAGGCCAGGAGCAGAGGTGATTGAGGATACAGGAGCACTACAGATCCAAAGCTGGCAGCCTAAGCCACAAAGCTACGCTCACAATCTGGTTGTGCGGATCGGGCACAACCTTTAAAGGTTAGTTTACTTATAATACGACCACTTTAAAGACATAGGTCCACAGGTGGCGCAACACTAATTTTTTCTTTTTATCTTTAATTTTAAATTTGACATGAACAATGCAGATTCTGTTCGCATTCCGAAACCCAGAAAATGGCTTTATAAAAAAGTTTGAAATTTAAATGGAAGGTGCCATCAAAATTTTTTTTTCAACAATCGCAAAAATGTAAAGTATTTATGTTTTAATTTGTTTTTCCAAAATTATCAATTTTTTAATGGAGTAAAATGTGAAAAATAATTTTTAAAAGTTTGATATACTCCACTTTTAAACACTAGGGGGAGCAGACGCTGATATCCTAGTGCACAGATAGCATGCATTACAACTTGCTGAAAATGTGGGCTGGATCTGCTCCATGTGTGTGATGTCTCCTCCCCCCTCCCCTTCTGGGTGTTTACAAAAGGATAAGAGAAAATGCAGTTTAGGGGCACAGATTGGAGCTATTTTGTTGGAGAAACAAAGTGATACTGACAAAAAAACTAGATACAGATCCTTATGCAAACAAACTCAATGGGAATCTTGAAGTTTTGTGCTCATGTTGATTTTTTTTCCATGCAGATTTGGTACGGAAATAAATCCACAGCATGCCAATTGTTGCAGAATTTTTCCTTCACAAATGCATGAAAAAAATGCATCAAAATCATATTGCGTTTTCCAGCAGGAGATGCAAATTTGAAGAAATTTTAGTAACCAAAGGGTAAAAGTATGTTGACATAAGGCATTTCTTTCAGAAGTAAATTGCAGCAAATCCCTATCTCTTGGCAGTGAAAAAGCTGTTTTGCTTTGTTTTTGCTGCATTTTTGCAGAAACACAACTGTGAGTCTTTTCCTCTCTTGAATGCTTTCAATCTTTGGAAAAAGCAGCAAAAATACTTAAAGAGGACCTGTCACCAACCACACATGGTGATCTAATTACAGCACTGAATGCAGCATGTTTGCTGCATCCAGGCAAGGGGCCCCACAGCCCTTGATCGGGCACTTTTTTCCCGGTATCGGTGATTTCAATTACCGGTCATGACATTACAAATATAGTCATAGCCAGTAAAAAATGCTTTAACTTTCATCCGATATCAAAACACATGTCAGATGAAAGTTAAGTATTAACCCCTAAGGCCCCCAAAACCCCCCATACCGGGGATCTCCCTCCCACCTCCACCCCTCCCCCAATCTATCCCAAAATGGCAGTGGCGGGTCCGAAAACCCACTGCCTCCCTTGCATCTCCATGCGATCTGCCATGTCACACATCTCAGATCGCATGGAAATCGCATCCCCTGGTGCACCTCTACCCCCTCCGCAGTCCGATCCCTGCCCCTGCCCCCTCACCCGGCCACAGAAACGCAGCCCCTGCCCCCTCACACATATGCCGCCGCCTGCTCTGAAACTCCATCCGATGTGACCAAAGATCACATCGGATGGAGTTTGCAGGCCCTTTATCCCCCAGTCAGGTCCCCCATCCCACAGTCAGGTCCCCCCTCCCTCTCTTACTGATCCAGCGATCCTGCCTCCGGTCCCGGGATCCTGGGGTCCCGCGATCCTCTCCTGCTGCAGCGCCAGCCTCTTCTGTGCGGCTGTGCGTGCTCCCGTGTGTGCGCTCCTGTACACGCGCCGCTGTGGGAGCAATTGTGTGCGCGCCCAGGATGTGATATGTCATGAACTCAGTGAGTTCATGACCTATCAAGATCCTGGGTTCACACAGGGATTAACACAGATTGTTATGGTGATCTCCAAAGCAGGTCACCATGAAGATCAGTGTTAACCCCTGTGTGACCCCAGGATCTTGATAGGTCATGAACTCCATGGGCTCATGACCCATCAAGATCCTGGGGTCACTCAGGGGTTAACACTGATCTTCATGGTGATCTTCAAAGTAGGTCACCATGAAGATCAGTGTTAAACCCTGTGTGACCCTAGGATCTTGATAGGTCATGAACTCCATGGGCTCATGACCCATCAAGATCCTGGGATCACTCAGGGGTTAACACTGATCTTCATGGTGACCTACTTTGGAGATCACCATGAAGATCAGTGTTAACCCCTGAGTGACCCCAGGATCCTGATGGGTCATGAACTTTCAGAGTTTATGACCTATCATTTCCCTGTGAGGATCGCTGGTCTTATAGCATATGGGGGATGCCCCCATATGCTATAACACTGAGAATCGTCGCAGGACCGCCCACTGGACTATGTCGGACACCACAGACTAATAAAGATGGAGTCTAAATAAGTGGTTGTGTGTTATTTTTCCAATAAAAATATTTTTCTCTGTGTTGTGTCTTCTTTTTACTAGTTACAAGAGATTCCTTACGGCCCAGTCTAATATTGACCAGACATTATGAATCTCGGGCTAAGTGCCAGCTGCCAAAAAGCTGACATTAATCCCTTATTACCCTGTCTGCCACCACTACACTGCAGCTGGAAGAGCTGGATACAGCGCCAGAAAATGGCGCTTCTATGATTGCGCCGTTTTCTGAGGTGGCTGCAGGCTGCAATTCACAGCAGGGGGGGGGGGGGCAGAAAGCTTGGGCCTCCCTACGCTGAGGATTTCAGCACCCAGCTGCCTAGTTGTAACTGGCTGGCCCAAAAATATGGCGAAGCCCACACCGTTTTTTTTAAATTATTTCAAGAAGTAATTTTAAAAAAAGGGCTTCCCTAAGTTTTTGGTTTCTAGACAGGTAAAACTAGGCAGTGGGGATTGGTGGCAGCCTGTAGGTGTCTGCTGTACCTGGCTGGACCAAAAATATGGCGAAGACCCACATTTTTGTTTTAAAAATATAATAAAGAAATAATTAAAAAAAAATGCAGGAGAGCAGACGTCCAGGACATGGTGTCTCCGGATCTTGTGCACATGCCCTAAGGCTAGGGTCACATTAATGTTTCAGGGCGCTTGCGTCCCAAAACATAGGTTTTGGCAACCCTGACACCATGTTACCGCCATGGTAACACCACATCAGCGTTGCCAATGCTTACTTATGGAGATGCGGCCCCTAGCGCAGCTCAAAAGCCGACATCAGGATGCTTTCAGAAGCGTCTTTGCTCACGCTGGGAAAAAGCGCGAGATTTCAAACTCCGACACTCAGATGCCGGCGTTTGATCAGCGCTGGGGGCCGAGCCTCCATAGGTAAGCATTGGCAGTGCTGACACCACGTTACCATGGCCGTAACAAGGCATCAGGGCTGCCAAAACCTATGTTTGTAGCGCAACCCCCATGAAAACGTTAATCTGACCCTGGCCTAAAAGGGAGAAACTGTGTGAAAAAAATTAAATGTTGAATATGACAACCAATTGTTATGAAATTCTGTTATGTAGCTGTAGGTTCCAAATGCTCACTATATGCCTAGATATAATCCTTGAGGGGTCTAGTTTCCAAAATGGAGTCAATTGTGGGGGGTTTCTGCTTTTTAGGATCCCTAGTGACCCTGCAAATGTAACATGGTGCCCGCAATCTATTTCAGCTTTTCCAAAATTCATATAATGCTCCGTCCCTTCTGAGCCTTACTATTTGTGTAAACATAATATTTTTGCTACTTGTGGAGTATCGTTTCGCTCATAAGAATGTGGGTAACAAATTCTGGGATCTAGTTTTTGGTTTTACCTCTTGTAAAAGTGAAAAATTTGGTGCTAAAACCACACTATTGTGAAAAAAATGAAAATTTTCATTATGATGACCTATTGTTATCAAATTCTGTAAAGAACCTGTGGGTTCAAAATGCTCACTATACCCCTATATATAATCTTTGAAGGGTCTAGTTTCTAAAATGGGGTGACTTGTGGGAGAGCTCCAATGTTTAGGCACACAGGGGCTCTCCATACGCAACATGGTGTCCGTTAACAATTGGAGCTAATTTTCCATTCAAATTGCAAGCGGACACCATGTCGCATATGGAGAGCCCCTGTGTGCCTAAACATTGGAAGTCCCACACAAGTGGCCCCATTTTGGAAACTAGACCCCCCCCCAAAACCTGAAAAAACCTATTGACTCGTGTATAAGCCGAGGGTGGACCCCAGCACAGGTATACAGCCCCCAGCAGTGTGTTATACAGGCCCCCCCCAGTGGTAGTATACAGCAGCCTCCCAGTGGTAGTATACAGCAGCCTCCCCAGTGGTAGTATACAGGCCCCAGCAGTATATACAGCAGCCCCAGTGGTATACAGGCCCCAGCAGTATATACAGAAGCCCCAGTGGTATACAGCAGCCTCCCCAGTGGTATATACAGACCCCACCAGTATATACAGCAGCCCCAGTGGTATACAGGCCCCAGCAGTATATACAGCAGCCCCAGTGGTATACAGCAGCCTCCCCAGTGGTATATACAGACCCATCAGTATATACAGCAGCCCCAGTGGTATACAGGCCCCAGTAGTATATACAGCAGCCCCAGTGGTATACAGGCCCCAGCAGTATATACAGCAGCCCAAGTGGTATACAGCAGCCTCCCCAGTGGCATATACAGGCCCCAGCAGTATATACAGCAGCCCCAGTGGTATACAGCAGCCTCCCCAGTGGTATATACAGACCCCACCAGTATATACAGCAGCCCCAGTGGTATACAGGCCCCAGCAGTATATACAGAAGCCCCAGTGGTATACAGGCCGCCCCAGCAGTATATACAGCAGCCCCAGTGGTATACAGCAGCCTCCCCAGTGGTATATACAGACCCCACCAGTATATACAGCAGCCCCAGTGGTATACAGGCCCCAGCAGTATATACAGCAGCCCCAGTGGTATACAGGCCCCAGCAGTATATACAGCAGCCCCAGTGGTATACAGCAGCCTCCCCAGTGGTATATACAGACCCCAGCAGTATTACAGCAGCCTCCCCAGTGGTATATTCATGCCCCAGCAGTATATACAGTAGCCCCAGGGGTATATAGCAGCCCAGGGGTATATAGCAGCTCCAGTTGTGTGGTATATAGCAGCCCCAGGGGTATATAGCAGCCCCAGGGGTATATAGCAGCCCCAGTGGTGTGGTATACAGCAGCCCCAGGGGTATACAGCAGCCCCAGGGGTATACAGCAGCCCCAGGGGTATATAGCAGCCCCAGGGGTATACAGCAGCCCCAGGGGTATACAGCAGCCCCAGGGGTAAACAGCAGCCCCAGGGGTATATAACAGCCCCATGGGTATACAGCAGTCCCCAAATGCTGGCACTCGCTCCCCCTCCTTGTAAGAGCCCCCCCGCTGCTTAACTTACCAACCTTGGTCTTCTGCACAGCGCCGGTCTTCTGTGCTCCATCTTCTATGCTCCCGTCCTCGCTGCATCCGGGATCCCCGGCCGTTGCACGATGACGTCATATGCCTGCGACGGCCGGGGATCCCGGATGCAGCCGGATAGGAGCAGCGAGGACGGAGCACCGAGGAGCGGCGCTGTGCAGAAGACCGGGGATGGTAAGATAAGCAGCGGGGGGGCCCTTACACAGAGGGGGGGCGAGTGCCAGCATTTGGGGGCCAGATATGCACTGCTTCCCCTGCCGCTGATTGATAGGGGGAAGCAGTGCATATATAATGAGCGGCCCCACGTGATGGGGCGCTCATACAGCAGCCTCCCCCCGCCTCCTCCAGCCTCCCCAGCCCCAGACACAGCCCCCCACCCACCGTATTGACCCATGTATAAGGCGAGGGGGAGACTTTTCAGCCCAATTTTTGGGCTGAAAAACTCGGCTTATACAGGAGTATATACGGTACTTTTTTTCACCAAAAGCTTTTTTGGCCTCAATCTTTTCATTTTCACATGAGCAACAGGATAAAATGCATCCTAAAATTAGTTGGGCAATATCTTCTGAGTACACTGATACCTTATATGTGGTCATAAACCACTGCGCGCACGGCAGGGCTCAGAAGTGAAGGAGCGCCATTAGACTTTTTGAATATAAAATTAGCTCCAAAAGTCAAATGGCGCTCTTTCCCTTCTGAGCCCTGCCATGCGCCCAAACAGTGGTTTATGACTACATATGAGGTATCGGTGTACTCAGGAGAAATTGCCCAACAAATTTTAGGATCCATTTTATTCTGTTTCCCGTGTGAAAATAAAAAAAATTGAGGCTAAAAGAACATCTTTGTTGGAAAAATTAAAATGTCAATTTTTTCCTTCCACTTTGCTTTACTTCCTGTGAAGCACGTGAAGAGTTAATAATCTTCTTGAATGTAGTTTTGAATAGCTTGAGGGGTGCAGTTTTTGGAATGGTGTCACTCAAAGGGATTTCAAATGTGATGCGGTCATTAAAAAAATGGTTTTGTTAACTTTGCTTGAAAAATGAGAAATTGCTGATGAACTTTGAACCCCTATAACTTCCTAACCCCACAACATTTTTTTGCCAAAATTGTGCTGATGTAAGGTAGACATGTGAGAAATTTGAGTCGGTCAGGGTGGGGTACTCGGATACCGGGATGAGTGGGTGGCTGAACTTGGATCACGGGTGATCGATTTCCAGGTTCCGTGCCCTAGCCCTCATTGTATGGAGGAAGGGAGAAGAAGAATGGTGGTAAAAGGGGTTTAAAGATAATTTTGTCATGATGCCACCTATGGATGCTGGTAATGTTGATACCAGCGCTGCAGACCGGCCGTTGAGGTGATGGGATGTGTGGCGCCCCGCAACGAGTGCGTCACAGGAGGGTATTGCAGCCATAAATGCAGCAGCACTATTCTCTGACCCAGCAGCCATATGGTTAACTCAGAGATCCATACCCTGCATGCATCACTTAGCATAGAGGGCCAATCAAGGTCCTGGTGGGTGGAGTGCAAGGGTAGTGTGTATTGGAAAGCCTAGAACAGTTGGAGTTTGAGGGCTGAAGGTGTAACAGCAACCTAGAAGACCCTCTGCAGAATCCCAGCTCTGCAACCTAGGAGAGGGGGTTGCACAGTCCCGGTGCATTACCAACCGGACTACGGGCGTCAAAATGCGGGCTCAAAATCATCCCGTGCCCATCTACAGCCGGTTTGCTGGTACCGAAGCTAGCAGCAGTTCAGCTCTGCTATGCGAACCAGAAGAGTGGAGGAATCGCTCCAGTCGTCTAACCAGCGGTGTACCCACCAAGGGACCCAAGGCTCCCCAAAGCATCTGGAACGTATACCCCGGATAGGGCATTCAAGCATCCTCCCTGTACCCGACCTGGTATTCCTGGGCGACAACGGCAACTTAGTTAGAATGGAGGAACACCGCGGATCTCTGAGGGACACCTATCACTGCTGAGTCCACCCGGTCTGCTACCTACAACTGTATGCCATGTATTGCCTGCTGGTTACAGTAAAGAACCCGTTACAGAGACTTGCAGTGTCCGTGCTTTCTTATGAACTGTCTATCCGCACCATAAGGTAACCGCAGCTGCCACACAACATCTTAAGCAGCTCGAGCCCCGGGGATCACCGCTCAGCCTGTGGGGAGCGTTCCATCTTGCTGCATTCCATCCCCCGGAGGCCCCGCAGGGTCGGTAAGACTTACCAAATCTCTCATAGGTGGCGTCACGACAAATTAACCCCTTAATCTGTTCCTACAAAACGTCTCTCCTTTTTGATCTGCACTCAACCGGGCCCCACTACTGGCAGGCGCGGTCCACCCGTGACAAGGAGGAAGGAGCTACTGCCTGTCTAAACCGGAGTCCCAGACGCGGTGAGTCAGAAACTTGGCGTTCATGAACAGGATACGAGCTGGCCCATTCTTTAACGGGTATATTGTGCTTAAAAAGACTTTATTTCAACAATTTGGACTTTGTTCGTCCCTAAAAGAACTTTTCCCGCCTTTTCACCGTTGGGCCAAGATGGCACCCAAGATGGCATCCCCGCCATGAGGATTCGCCACGTGCAAACCCAGGGGTGAGCCACTGCCCCTCTTCGTGGGAGGGCTAAAGGCAAAGGCGCCAAAATCATTGTCCGCCCTGATTGCTCGAATCAACCATGGGGCGGACCAAAGACTTTTTCCCACCATTGGACTACAAAAGCCCCCAAGGAAGTGGGAGTGTCGGACCAGTCTTCACCAGCTCTTCACCAGAACAGTTACCGGGTAGAGACGGGTGTGGCTCCTCCAAGAAAATGACCAGTACTAGACTCCATAACCTGATGCGAGAAGTGGAAGCCGAGGCCAGAGCAGCAATAGGCCATCCGGGTCCGAGTCCTGTCCTTAACATAGACGGCAGCCCCGAATTCTGGCAAGAAGCTCTACAAGACCTCCGGGTACGGCTCCTTGAAACCGTTGAATGGACGATCCGCAGTTGGAGCGCGGGCTTGGGCCGCAGACTACATCGTGCGATGCAGCAGAGCCGCTCAGGTGCAACCACTCCCGGTCCGGACGACATCTCGAGTTTCAGCACCGCCTCGCCCGTGCCAACCACTTGTCCCGCCTCGTCTCTGGAGCCAGTAGACTGCATCATCCCGGTAGACACCACCGCTCATCCCCTCCAGAGCCTGCAACTGAAATCGTGTTTGAGCCGGAGCTTGTAACTCGCTCCCAAGAAGATATGGACATTCACCTGGTTCCCTCTGCGGAACCCGCGACTAGTTTCACCACTACCGAGACTGTCGCCTGTTTCTTCCCTAGACCGGAGGTCTCCTCTGCTATTACCGAGGCCTACCTGGTGACCGGGATTGAAACATCGCTACCAGCTGCAACAGAAGAAGAGGCAGGCAGCCTGGAAGCCCTGCAGGACGACCCCGAGGAGAACTTTGCAGCTCAGCCGCCCATCGACCCAGAAGACCCTGTTCCAACATCTCCGTTTGCAGAGCAGCCCGATGTGGTCATCGAAGGAGAGATCGAGGATGATGACGACGAGACCCATAGCACCGCTGAGGATCTCTACACCGGGTTCGCCTGGGGAGATACCGTGGATCCTTCTGCCGAGAAATCCGCTCGGGTACGCTGGTCCGGTGCCATTGCAACACCTTCTCCGGTGCCGTTCAACCGGGTTCCCATCCAGACTGCCCACCAAGCTCAACCCGTTCAACAACCAACACGCCGTAGTGACTTCATCCACACTTCGCATCGCTCCGACGAAGATGTACGTCGCACCCGAAGGGAGGAGTGGCAGGCTCGTCTGCGCGCCAACATGCAGGCTCGTGCTGAAGCCCGCCGCCAACCTCCATTGCCTGATGAACTCCGCAAGACCGGACGGGTGAGCACATTCAACCTATCCACCAGGTGGGGTTTCATCAGGGAGGAGGGTGTATGTACGGAAGTGTTTGTGGGGCGTCGTGATGTGGAGTCGCACCTACCGCGAGGGCATCCAAACCGCAACTTATATAGAGGGGACATTGTAACCTACGAGTGATATGTATGCTGTGATGGGTGGTTCGCTATACGGGTCCGGAACACTGCCCTCCATAAATGACTCTGTTGTTTGAACTTTGCAAAGAGACTTCTTCCTGTTTGGTAGATGATACCGCAACTTGGCGGCTACAGCCTGCACTTTTAAAATAAGGACAGCTGACCACCCGCCGGGTCCGCGAATGTGTTAACCTGTTTCCTTTTTGCTTGCAAAATCTTAAGCAAATCTTTACCTGTTAATAAAAGTGTATCTTTTATGCCTGTTATAAAATACAAAATTTTCTGTAATGTTGAGTAGTATGACACTTTGGGACAAGCGTATTTCACCAAGGGGGAGTGTGGCGCCCCGCAACGAGTGCGTCACAGGAGGGTATTGCAGCCATAAATGCAGCAGCAATATTCTCTGACCCAGCAGCCATATGGTTAACTCAGAGATCCATACCCTGCATGCATCCCTTTGCATAGAGGGCCAATCAAGGTCCTGGTGGGTGGAGTGCAAGGGTAGTGTGTAGTGGAAAGCCTAGAACAGTTGGAGTTCGAGGGCTGAAGGTGTAACAGCAACCTAGAAGACCCTCTGCAGAATCCCAGCTCTGCAACCTAGGAGAGGGGTTTGCACAGTCTCGTGCAGCCCCCTGGCCATCTTCTCCTGGCCATCTCCTTACCGTCACCACGGTTGAGCACCATTACTCCCGGTGCATTACTAACCGGACTATGGGCGTCAAAATGCGGGCTCAAAATCATCCCATGCCCATCTACAGGCGGTTTGCTGGTACCGAAGCTAGCAGCAGTTCAGCTCGGCTATGCGAACCAGAAGAGTGGAGGAATCGCTTTACAGGAGCACCCCACCAATATCCAAATCCAGTCGTCTAACCAGCGGTGTACCCACCAAGGGACCCAAGGCTCCCCAAAGCATCCGGAATGTATACCCCGGATAGGGCATTCAAGCAGCCTCTCTGTACCCGACCTGGTATTCCTGGGCGACAACGGCAACTTACTTAGTTAGAATGGAGGAACACCGCGGATCTCTGAGGGACACCTATCACTGCTGAGTCCACCCGGTCTGCTACCTACAACTGTATACCATGTATTGCCTGCTGGTTACAGTAAAGAACCCGTTACAGAGACTTGCAGTGTTCGTGCTTTCTTAGGAACTGTCTATCCGCACCATAAGGTAACCGCAGCTGCCACACAACATCTTAAGCAGCTCGAGCCCCGGGGATCACCGCTCAGCCTGTGGGGAGCGTTCCATCTTGCTGCATTCCATCCCCCGGAGGCCCCGCAGCGTCGGTAAGACTTACCGAATCTCTCATAGGTGGCGTCACGATAAATTAACCCCTTAATCTGTTCCTACAAGACGTCTCTCCTTTTTGATCTGCACTCAATCTGGCCCCACTACCGCAGGCGCGGTCCACCCGTGACAAGGAGGAAGGAGCTACTGCCTGTCTAAACTGGAGTCCCGGCCGCGGTGAGTCAGATGCAGCTTAGGATTGTACAGCTCCCCACGGGTGGAGCTTTACCTCAGGGCAGCGGGTATGGACGGCAGATGTTATAGTACACAGTTACAGTCTGGCTCAACGGGAACGTAGCTACAGCTTTTGGGTTGCCTTATAGAGTCCGTCGGTGTACCTTCCTTTATGACTTTTGGGGTCCTAGTCTTTTCTTACACTGTTCCTAACCACCTTTGCAGAGCTCCTCACCAGTCCCCTGGTCTGTTACGGCTTGTTCCTTACCTGTACGGAAGGAAGCGACAACAAACAAATCCTCCTGCCACCGGAATTTGGCCCGTTATCTAGAGTGTCCTGGACCTGTTTTGGGACTGAGGTGGAGGTACATTTTCGTGGCACTACGGCTCCTTAATTCTGGTCCTGCAGTCATATGGTTTGCAGTGAGGGGTAGACCGCCGACTGCCTCGGCTCCGGTATGTCGGTTGTTGTCCCCAGATGTTTCCAGCCGGCTCCAACAGGTCCTGGATCGTCTCCTTCTGTCCTGGGTCACCCTCTTGAAGACGGGTGCCCTCCTGTCAGAGATGCTGTCAGGTGTGTTTCTGTCTGGCTGCCTTCCCAGCACTAACTCACTAAATTCGCTCTCAAGTCTTCAGCAGTCTCTAACCTAGGCTCCACCCCCTTTGGGACCTACTGAATAATCAGTCCCCTACTTTAAGGTGGCCTAGTGTTGTGCGTGAAACACAGACTCTATGAAGGAGAACCCCAAACCCGTAGCTACGGAGGCACTACACCTGCTGTCTGGGGTGCAGTACATCCCTGTGGCACATAGCCATAGGGGCGCCACATTATTTATTAACTATTTTATGTCACATAACTTCTGGTTTAACAGAATAAAAATTAAAAATTTGAAAATTGCCTAATTTTTGATTTTTTCTCAAATAAACGCAAAAATTATCGACCTAAATTTACTAATAACATGAAGCCCCATATGTCACAAAAAAACAATATCAGAATCGCTAGGATGCACTGAAGCGTTCCAGAGTTATTACCTCATAAAGGGACACTGGTCAGAATTGAAAAAAATGGTCTGGTCATTAAGGTGGAAATTGGCTCCGTCACTAAGGGGTTAAAGAATTGACATACGACTTCTTTTTTTTCCATATCAGTCAGGAAAAAAAGCAGGTATGTCTGTGTGTGCCAGAAATTTCTGGAATATCATAGGTTTCTCTGGTACTTTAAGGCCCTGTGCCCACACAGTAATATTGGTCTGGTTGTGGAGCAGAAAATTGTGCAGCAAAACTGCATCCAGTTTTGTGTGCTGCATTATTTTAAACCATTGTGCACTACAATGACTGTGAATAAGGATAGGTTAACCTCCTTCACCCCCCCCCCCCCCCCCCTCCCCGGCGATTTTCCGTTTTTCCCTCCCCTTTTTCCAAGAGCCATAACTTTTTTATTTTTCCTTCTATATAGATATACTAGATGGTGGCCCGATTCTAAAGCTTCGGGTAGTCTAGAATATGTATATAGTTTATTTATGAAGATTTAACAATAATACAAGTCATACACAATACCTATCTATCACCTACCTATGTATCTATCGTCTATGTATTTTTTGGATATTTTTTCACAGGAGTGAAGGACGTCACACTGACTGACATACCTTGTAGACAGGAGTGAAGGATGTCACACTGACTGACAGCCTTGTACACAGGAGTGAAGGAGGTCATACTGACTGACAGACCTAGTAGACAGGAGTGAAGGACGTCACACTGACTGACAGCCTTGTAGACAGGAGAGAAGGACGTCACACTGACTGACAGCCTTGTAGACAGAAGTGAAGGACGTCACACTGACTGACATACCTTGTAGACAGGAGTGAAGGACGTCACACTGACTGACAGCCTTGTAGACAGGAGTGAAGGATGTCATACTGACTGACAAACCTAGTAGACAGGAGTGAAGGACGTCACACTGACTGACAACCTTGTAGACAGAAGTGAAGGACATCACACTGACTGATAGCCTTGTAGAAAGGAATGAAGTTTGTCACACTGACTGACAGCCTTGTAAACAGGAGTAAAGGACGTCACACTGACTGACAGCCTTATAGACAGGAGTAAACTGCGTCACACTGACTGACAGACCTTATAGACAGGAGTAAACTGTGTCACACTGACTGACGGACCTTACATACAGGAGTAAACTGCGTCACACTGACTGACAGACCTTGTAAATAGGAGTGAACTGTGTCACACTATGAGTGGCAGTTCAAATTGCGCACCAATATCGCAATTTGAATACCGCGACGCTCATTGGTGGCCTCGGCTGTCGGCAACCAATAAGAGACTTGGCGCGGTTTCAATGCCGCGTCTCAGAGAAGCGGCATTCAAACCGCGTACTGCTTCTCTCATTGTTCACCGCGTTCAGCAGCGAGCAATCAGAGGAGCGGCGCATACCAAGATGCACATTGTATTTAAAATATGCCGGGATGGCGAGCGCCGCTATTCTGATTGGTCGGCGCTGAACGTGGTGACCAATGAGAGAAGCGGCGAGCGGTTTGAATACCGATCCTCTGATAGGTCGCTGCGTTCAGCGCCGACCAATTAGAGGAGCGGCGTGCGCCATGGCGCCATATTTTAAATACAATATGCGGCATGGTGCGTGCCGCTACTCTGATTGGTCGGCACTGAACGTGGCAGCAGGGATGAGCAAAGTTACGGTAACCGCATTGCTGAGGATTACACATCCTGAGCCCTCCGGTTACCACATTGTGGTTGACAGAAGCGCTCTGAAAACTGCAGCCTGCATGATTTTTAGTGCAGGCTGCAGATCTGGAGCTGGTAACCGGATTGCATGTAAAGCAATCCAGTTACCATATTGGGCTCCTATGGGGAGCGTTTCCTGATCCGGTTTTGAGCTTTTTGAAAGCTTTACACAGTGCTTTTTTGGTAAAATAATATTTGCCAGTACTGAGGCGAGGATGGGGGGGAGTTGGGTGGTTTGGGTTCTGCCAGGCGCCGGCGGCTTGAGGAGCGGAGGGGTTATGGAGCTATCGGGCACCTGCGGCCGTGATTAAGAAGCGGGGGGAAACAGTCTTTCAGCCGGGAGATCCTGTGGGCAGCATGCAGTGGACAGCAATCCCCATATAGCTCCCTACCCCTCTGCATATTTTCCGGTGCGCCGTACCACCGCGTACACCCACAAAAAAAGCACTGACTTTACATCACACTGTTAGTGATTACCAACAAAAACCAAAGGGTTAAGAGTACCGATCAGATCGCTGATCCGATTGGTGCTGTTAGCTACACATGTCAGCTGATGAGATCAGATCAGCTGATGTGTGTGATGATGCGAGCTTAGCCTGTCAGCTCGCACGTAAGTGAGGGAGGTGGCCAAGGGCATATATGTACACCCTTGGTCGTTAAAGGGTTAAAAAAAATTCTTGTCGTTTCCTTTCGTTTTTCATTACGCAAATTTTGAAATGGTATGTATACATAAATGTCTTTTATCTTGAAAACCTGTTTTGTGTCTCTTAATTAAGGCTAGGTTCACATTGTGTTTGTGCTATCTGTCTGTTTGACAGATGCATTTGACAACAGCACAAATGCAATGTAATGGACTGTTTAACGCATCTATAGGCTTCTATTTATCAAACTGATACTAATGCATGTCAAAATGGGCAAGGGTTTGGAAATATTCCGTTTTTGAAATGCACATGCAAACATGGACTACCATTTCTTTTTGTCCTGTTAAGAAAACGTCCACTAAACGTTAACATTTTTTTCTAATTGCGTTACGTTATGCAACAGATGTGCACATATTTTTAGCATGCGTTATATTGCATTTGTTTTCCACTGCTTACTTCCGGGCCGATCATTAAGCTTCATGCATATTCACTGCACTGACCGACAACAGCCAATCACAGACTCTCACTTTCTGTGATTAGACTGCAATCCTAAAATCTCTAACGGTGTCTGTGCTTGGTTGCCATACACAATAGTACATGGCAACTAACCTGCCGTCATAGTGTGTAAAATAAATAAATAATGTGAAAAATGTATAGGACTTCGCTGCATTTTTAATCTCAGCACATATAAAGTGGACAGTTGCCAGCTGCCAAATCAGCTGCCTAGCTTTACCTTGACTAGCAAAAAAATTGCATGGGCTTCACTCTAATTTTAATTGCCAGCCAAGGTAAAACTAGGCAGCTGGGGGCTGGTATTCTAAGTGTGGTGGGATCTCATAGTTATTGCCCCCCCCCCCCACACTGTAGAATAGCAGCCCACATCTGCCCCTGAAATTGGCACATTCATTAGAAGTGCCAATTCCTGGTGCTTTACTTGGCTTTTCCCAATGCCCTGGTGGCATTGGGGTGATAGAAGGGGTTAATGATAGCTGAGTATTGACAGCTTGACATCAAGCCCTGGATTCGTAATGTCAAGCGTGTTCTGATACCCGCCCATTACCAATTCGGTAAGTGAATAGTTAATAAACACACACAGAGAAAATTCCTTTATTATAAATAAAACACACTGACAACCCTCATTTATCCATTTATTAAAAGTCCCACTAACATACCCTCTGATGATAATCCACAAAGTTTCACGTCGCAATCTCAGCTATGATGCATCAGAGGCTACGGTCAAGAAAAAACAATAATATCCAGTAAGAAATTCTGTCATTGCGATTGTGTGATTGTGAAAGAAGTCCCTGTTTCTAGACTTTGTGTAGCACCCCTGCCAGAGGCCTTCGACTGGGAAAATGCCATGTGGGGGACCTTTACTCCCTCCAAGCAACTTTCTGATATGACATAAACTTCCCCATCCTGTGTCCTTTCTTAAGGAGATTCAGCTTGCAGATGCCATTGCCCGAGAATGGTTGCATGGACCTAAGATCAATGACTTTGATGACCAATGTACTCAAGGTAAGATGGTGCCATTCATCCAGCAGAGTGGGTTTGGCTTCATAGCCAAATAAAGTACTCGTCATCGGTGCAGCATCAACCGGTATATCTTGATGAATAACCACCTTCCCAAAAGACTACACAATCTAAGTTGGGAAGAAGACCACCTTCATGAAGGTGATGGGCAGCAAGCAATGATTCAAGGTTGGCGTAAATCAGGTTGCCACCACTAACGAGTTTGAAAAGTGGCAGCAGGAGGCTTACTAGGAAAGAATGATGCAAGAGATGGAGGCCAATCCTCTCTTGGTTAGCCAGCCAGCTGCACCCAAACCCACAGGGGCTATGGATCCTGAAGGGTCTGTCAGTGTTGCCAAAGTTGCTTCCGCCTCTCTTAGAGGGGGTGGTCATCCCCTAAATCCTCTATTTTCTTCAACAGTGGTGGCCGTGATGGGGTGTGCTGGGGGGCAAGTGGTGGCTGAGAATGCCTCTGGAGGAGTAGCCCAACCGACCTTCATCCCGGGCAGCATTTAAAAAGCTGCTCAAGCTTTCTACTCTGAATAAAGAGAGGACTGTCCTAAAAAAGGCATGTTTTTGGGTCACTGACCTGTCCCTTAGTTAGCATTTTGTCCAGAAAATAACTTTTTTGCAGATGTTTTTGAATTCTTTTAAGACTGAGGCCTGATTTTTTTGTTAACTTTATTTTTCCCCTTTCCAAGTTTAGCACCTGTTGTGCCTCCCCTTGCTGGATTAGAGGGACTACAGCCTTTGGCTACATCACAATGCCCTTAATGGACTTTGCACAATTGTAATGGAGTCTTCTGATCCCTGTAGGAGTTTCCTTATATATAATGTGTATATTGATATATGTGTCTTTGAGACTTATTATAGTCTGTGCTACAGTGAAGCTTTTTTACTCATTACTCGTGTGCTAGACTGTTTCTGCAAAGAGGTGCTTTGATACTGCCTTACAGAAACTGGCGAACAAGTCGCACGCCTTTAAGCTGATAGACTGAGGTATAGATATGCAAAACACTACACATACTCCTGTAGAACAGGGCTAACCAAGTGCAGTACTAAAGGGCCACAAACAGTGCATGTTTTCAGGATCTCCTTAGCATTGCACAGTATGTTGGAATCATCACTTCTGCAGGGGATGAAATTAGCATTTGTCCAGTGCTAAGGAAATCCTGAAAACCTCCACTGTTTTCAGACCTTGAGAACTGTAATTGGCCGCCCCTGCCCTAGAAGTCTCTGTGGAGGTAGCCAGGGAGCAAGAGGGATCCTTAAGCCCTTTTACCACAACTGCAGGCTACCCTGGACACTCTTAGGCCCTGTCCCTTCTGTGCATTGTTTGATTTTTTTAACGTAGATTTTGAGAATCTGCATCAAAATCTGCATGTCTGTCCTGGGGCCAGCAAAGTCTATAACAGAAGTCCAGTGCTCATGTTGCTTTTGATTTTCCTTGCACATGTGGTTCAGATTTCTTAATTCTGCCCTAAAACCTGCACCAAATCTGTAAGGGAACAGCACTTCTGAACTATCTTAGACTTTGGTAGCTTCAAGCTAGACATGCAGCTTTTGACGCAGATTCTAAAAATCTGCTCCAAAAGAAGCATCAAACAAAGTACCATGGGCACAGGGCTGTCACGTTCAAAGAAAGCATGCCTCATATGTTGTGAGAGCAGTAACTAACGATAGACCATTAAATAAAACTCTCCATTGTATATTTAAGCAAATGAGAAACACCAGAAGCAGGAGCCCCCTACATTTTTTTGAAACAATAATTTTATTAATTAGCATACAATGTACACAATGATAAAAGAATGTTAAAAACGAGAATGTCAGTACACCATCAACAGGTTAATGCAATCATATACAAACATTTCTTCACAAAAAATCAATTCATCATTTAAGGAGCTTTACTTAATGCATTGCTTGTTATGCCTAGTTATAAATAAAATCCTTTCTGCTCCCTTATGCATTGTTTTAAAGTATAATTCTGATCACAATTTAAGAAATGGTAAGCAAAAAGAGAATTAAATCCATACTGCATGTGACTCGCCCAAAATTATACGGGGACTCGGGTGTCTGGGCCCTCTGCTGAGGTTGAGATGTCACTGGTGGCCGGCCCAGGTCTGTGGCCCTGGTGGTCAACAAAAATGAGTAGTTGAAATGGGAATAAAGTTCAAAGCTCACGTGACACCACCCGCAGATTCTGGTGATTAAGTACCAGCACCGCTTCAGACCTCCGGAGGGCGATGGTACAACAGTCGAGATGGTACAGCTTTCTGCAGGTGGAGCTGGCCCTCGGGGCAGGGATGCACCTGTTTTGATGGAAGTGCTGATCATGGAGATAAACAAGTTGCAGTGCAGCAGTGAAATAAGCACATGGAGACTCTGTCACTCTACCTGGGTACTTTGCTGGAACAATGTTGGTGGTGGTACAGTTCACAGAGGACAACAGTCATTAGGTAAAGGTAGCCGGCCGGGTAGTCACAGTGGGCTGCAAGGTCTCTTGGAGTCTCTCATGGTATGCCTTCCTTGCTCTGACCCATGTCCTGCTGCTGCTGCCTGTCCTGGGACAGCCCGCTTAGTACCAGGCCCTATTGGGGTGCTTTCTGAGTGTCCCGGCTTCCTGCTCCCTTCTCTCCTGCGCTGGAACTTGACCCCGGCGCGTTATCCTGGCGTAACTGATTCCTTTCTGAAAGGGTGTCGGGGCTGGTAGACAGATCCGCAACATCCGGTGTTACGACTCAGGGACTAAACTCCCCATGCCACGTCCTCAGAATCGGCACTCCGGTAAATAAACCAGGGTTCCCTCCCGGAGTATGGGCGCTTCTGAGTGTCCCGGCTTCCTGCTCCCTTCTCTCCTGCGCTGGAACTCGCATTATCCTGGCGTAACTGATTCCTTTCTGACAGGGTGTCGGGGCTGGTAGACGGATCCGCGACATCCGTTGTTACGACTCAGGGACTGAACTCCCTATGCCACGTCATCGGAATCGGCACTCCGGTGAATGGACCAGGGTTCCCTCCCGGAGTATGGGCGCTTCTGAGTGTCCCGGCTTCCTGCTCCCTTCTCTCCTGCGCTGGAACTAGACCCCAGCTCGTTATTCTGGAGTATGGGCGCTCCAATCTGGGGGGTCCCCTCCAGGGTTCCCTCCCGGAGTATGGGCGCTCCAATCTCAGGGGTCCCCTCCTTCAGTCTGGGCTGCCTGTTCTCTCTCTCCGGGCCCCCTCTCTTGGAGTCCCCTTCTCTCTCTCAGGGCTCCCGTGCTCCTTCGTCCGTCAAGGCAAACTTAGAATCCCCTGTTTTGCTACCTCCCTCTTTCCCTAACCCCCCCCATGGACTAGTCTACAGCCGTTTTTCTAGGTGGGTGTGTGGGAGTGGTTGGATGGGAGCCTCCTACAAACCCTGCATTCCCACTGTGACAGGGATAACCGCACACTCATTTATGGGTGCAGTACCTCAATTGTGATGCCTGACCAGTGGGGTGCCACATTCCCTCTTGGTGGAATACACTCGTCCGCAAGTGTGGTTACCTGGTGTACCGGTAGAGTGAAATTTATTTTTCAATAAACAATAACAATAATGTGTAACATATTTACATTATTCAAGCACTTTTTTTCATCCCTTTATGGGAGGCACCAAGCTTAAAACGTTGCAAAATATATTGTGGTGATGTGGCCCCTGGCCGGGTGCATCACACGGGTTATTAGTGCAGGTCTCTGTTCACATGGGCCAGTTTTCCTGTGTGTGTGCTGTGTGAAACCTGTCAGGTGTACAGTGGGTTAACAGCTGAAGGGTTTCCATGCACTGAGAAAACAGCTGAGTGTGAGTGCTAAAGATCTGCGAGATTCATGAGCCTAATGAGTGGATGAACCTGTGTGTATGAGTGCTTTGCTGGGCTAAACCTGAATGGTGCACAGGGGGTTAATCACATCTCAGGTCTGTGTGTGAGTGAGATGTGTTGATTGACTCACTGTGTTGCAGCTGTGGGTGAGGCAGCCTGGATAAAGAACCTGCCAGGTGTCTGAATGAGAGAGGACGATAGGAATCAGAGCAGACCAGACCACTGCCATGTGAGGATATGCTGGAAGTCATCCGTCCCCGGTGGGGGAAGTGAAGGGAGCCTGCCAGCTCCATGCCGGTGGCACAAAGATGCGTACATGCCAGCCAGTGTCCAGGACCGAGGACGGCTCAAGGGCGAGGCAGTCAGATGTGCGGTGTGATGAGGACCGAGGACGGCTCAAGGGCCAGGCGGTCACAGCTGACTTTGGGACTGACTGAGTGAGTCATGATACGGTCCCGTTGATCCAGATGTTAGTGTACCGGATCCTGGTGGATCCGTGGCAGTCTTGTGTGTACTGAGTGATAGGGTTCCTGTTACTATTGTGGGCCCTGAGTATGTAGCATATTGGTTTATGTAAAAATGCCATGAATGCTGTGTCCTGTGTGAGT
>JARQOC010000001.1:127654203-127664267 GCA_033576535.1 Allobates femoralis | reverse complement strand
GTCTGGGCCTTCTGCTGCAGTTGGGATGTAACTGGTGGCCGGCCCAGATATGTGGCCCTGGTGGTCAACAAAAAGAGGTAGTTGAAATGGGAATAAAGTTCAAAGCTCACATGACGCCACCCGCAGATTCTGGTGATTAAGCACCAGCGCCGCTTCAGACCTCTGGAGGTTACAGCAGCCGAGATGGTACAGCTTCCTGCAGGTAGCCGGCCGGGTAGTCACAGTGGGCTGCAAAGTCTCTCGGAGTCTCCCGTGGTATGCCTTCCTTGCTCTGACCCGTGTCCTGCTGCTGTCTGTCCTGGAACAGCCCGCTTAGTACCAGGCCCTATTAGGGTGCTTTCTAAGTGTCCCGGCTTCCGCTCCCCTCTCTCCTACGCTGGAATTCGACCCCGGTGGGTTATCCTGGAGTGACTGATTCTTTTCTGACAGGGTTTTGGGGCTGGTAGACAGATCCGCGACGTCCAATGTTACGACTCAGGGGCTGAACTGCCTGTGCCACATCCTCGGAACCGGCACTCCGGTAAATGGACCATGGTTCCCTCCTGGAGTATGGCGCTCCGATCTGGGGGGTCCGCTCCTTCAATCTGGGCTGCTTGATCTCTCTCTCCAGGCCACCTCTCTTGGTGTCCCCTTCTCTCTCTCAGGGCTCCCGTGCTCCTTCGTCCCTTGAGGCAAACTTAGAATCCCCCGTTTTGCTACCTCCCTCCTCCCCTAATTCCCCCCTGGGGACTAGTCTCTAACCGTTTTTCTAGGTGGGAGTGCTGGGATGGAATCCTCCTACAAACCCTGCATTCCAACTGTGACAGGGGTAACCACACACTCATTTATGGGTGCAGTACCCCAATTGTGACACCTGACCAGTGGAGTGCCACACATGCAGTAAACATATACGAAAGCTTATCCCAAAGAAATAGAAGATTGGTAGGAAGAGTCTATCTGCTGGGAACAGCAAAATAATGCAAAAAATCAGAATGTGCATCTTGGTCTGTGGAAAAACCTACAGTACCAATACTTAAAGATTGCAAGTAAGGAAAAAAATTACCAAGTTATGATCTGGTATTAGGAAGCACCCTTGATGTGCATTTCTCGTATGTCTTCTTCCAGAGGGGTGAATTCTCCTATTTTACATTCTTTCAACATTGCGCATGTTGTGTACTAATTATTAAAATTATGGGTGTTTAAAAAAATTATTTGGATTCCTACTCCTGGTGCTGTGAGAACAGGCACGCAGGTGATGGTGTGAGTGTGACGAGCTGTGCCATCACAAATATTACTGCAGTTCAGACTTTGAGGGGTCACACAGGGGCTATCCCATAAGTTTGTTCAGGCTTTGAGGGGTCACACAGGGGCTATCCCGTAAGTTTGAACTGACCTGCACTCTGACATCACCACTCCTCACATGCACTGTATCATGATATCAGCGAGATATATCCTCTACATCTCGCGCAATATTGCGACTATCATGAGACTGCTGGAGTTACGAGCAGTGATGCCACTGAGGTTATTTCAGGTCACACAGCGGGATTCCCTGCTGCGTGATACCCGCTGTGTAAGCTGAGACAACCTCAGGAAAGTCATGATGATGTCTGAGGTTCATGAGTGGGCCTGAAAGCATTGCGACAGCGGCATTTAAGCTTGCTAAGTAATACTGTAGAAAGATAATGTCTGTGTCAAAACAGGGGCTAACCTGTAAAATGGTTTGAGCTGTGTTTGGCACCTTTTGAGCCCCTTGGAAGGTGTTTTCGATGCCCTTTATATTTCCTCCCATTGATTTGAATGGGGTTTGGAAGTTCGGAGAGCTGTTTGCTGATCTATTCGGCAAACCTTTGGTGAACCGAACTTCAAAAGGTTCACTCATCTCTATTAACAGCGGGCAAATGTCTTAGCCCCAGCGCTGGCACCTCTCCCCTGCCACCCTGCTCCTGAATCCTGTGATCCTGCATCGCTTATCACTGCACATTTACAGCCATAGCCAGGTACTTTCAAAGTATGAGGCTAGGTTCACACCAGCGTCAGCCATAAGGCTGACGAATCCGTTTGTAACATAGAATTTTTCAGCATGAGTGCATAGCATTAACTTAATGTAATGCTGTGCTCAGGCTGCATATTCATTTATAGGGTTACCAGTAAACAAGTGCAGCCGACAGCTTCACTGTGAAGGACTTGATATGAGCTATTGCTGGGCGCACAGGAAAACGCTGCAAATCACATTTCCTGTGCGCTCAGCAAAAGCGCATATCCAGTCCTTCACAGTGAAACTGCCAGCTGCGCTTGTTTACCGGTAAACATAGGGATGAATATGCGCTCAGGAAAAATTCTATGTTTTAAAAGGATTCGTCAGCCTTATAGCTGACGCTGGTGTGACCCTAGCCTGAGATACACTACACCTAGACATAATGATATTAGTAAGCCTTTATTTTATACTAGCTGTACTACCTGGCTTCGCCCGGGTTAATAACTGCTGTTAACAAAATAGAATGTGCTAACAAAAATTTATTCAGCACACAAAAACCACAAAACAAATCGATAGAAATGTAATTATTAAAAGGCAAAAACTAAGATAATAGAAGCATTTCACAACATATATTTCAACACCACAGATATTCCACACAGATTTAACTAAATTGGCCAAGTAATGTGAAGTAATCTTCTACTCCTTATTCGAGAGCCTTTTGATAGACGACATTCTTAGTTCTTCCTTCAGGTGCAAAGATGAACAGATTTTTGTTTGTTCCAACCCTTGAACAAGCCACATAAAGTTGACCATGAGAAAAGCATGGAGATTGTAAATCAATTCCAACTACTTTCAAAGACTGTCCCTGAGCCTTGTTGATGGACATAGCAAATGCCAGTCGAACAGGAAACTGGAGGCGTTTAAAATCAAAAGGCAAATCAGATGGAATAGGAGGAATTGTTGGAATGAAAACATCTTCTCCTGTGGCACATCCTGTCAAAATGGTTGCCTCAATTACATGTGGAAACAGGTTCTTAATCAAGAGTCTTGTTCCATTACACAGCTTTGGTGGATCCTCGCTTCCCTCTCCTCAGAAAGTTCATTGGCCCTTGAGGAAGCAGCTCTTGTTTTCATGTCTGCAAGCCTCGCTTCCCTCTCCTCAAAAAGTTCATTGGCCCTTGAGGAAGCAGCTGCTGTTCTCATGTGTGTCAGCCTTGTTTCTCGGTCTTCACATTTTTCACTCACCCGTAATGCAGCTTTTCTTTTTGCATCAGCTGACATTCGTGCCAAGGAACTCCTTTTCTTATGAGGCATTATTGTGGTAAAAATAGTCTGTAACTGACAGTTTCTATATCCTCTCACATAAAGGTAATGTGACTAACATCAGCCTTTAATGTGACTGACATCAGCCTTTCCACCAACACACCCTAACTGACATCCTATTACCTCACAGACATCCTATTACCTCACAGAAGCTTTACTGAGAATGTCCTTTGTTGTCTATATTAACCAATCAGAGCTCAGATTAACAGTAGCAAAATAGAAGCTGAGCTGTGATTGGTTGCTATTGGCAGCCTGATAAATCCTCAGGCAACAGGAAACCCTCCCCCCTGACAGTATATATTAGCTGACACATACACATAATAGACAGCTCATGTGACTGACAGCTGCCGTATTTCCTATATGGTACATTTGTTTCTCTTGTAGTTTTGCTGCTTATTAATCAGATTTTTATTGTTGAAGGATAATACCAGACTTGTGTGTGTTTTAGGACGATTATGTGGTGAGGTTGGTGTATGTGTGGTGAAATGTGTGCTGAGGGTGGTATATGTGTTCAAGCACATGGTAGTATGAGGCGCATTTTGTGTGTGTGTTCATATCCCCGTGTGTGGTGAGTATCCTATGTTGGGGCCCCACCTAAGCAACTGTATGGTATATACTCTTTGGCGGCATCGCTCTCATTCTTTAAGTCCCCCTTGTTCACATCCGGTAGCTGTCAATTTGCCTACAACACATTTACTTTCACTTTTTCCCCATTATGTAGATAGGGCCAAAATTGTTTGGTGAACTGGAATGCTCAGGGTTAAAATTTCGCTTCACAACATAGCCTATGACGCTCTCGGGGTCCAGACGTGTGACTGTGCAAAATTTTGTGGCTATAGCTGACAGCTGTCGATTTTCCTCCAACACTTTTCCTTTCCCTTTTTCCCCATTATGTAGATAGGGGCAAAATTGTTTGGTGAACTGGAACGCGCGGGGTTAAAATTTCACCTCACAACATAGCCTATGACGCTCTCGGGGTCCAGACGTGTGACTGTGCAAAATTTTGTGGCTGTAGTTGCGACGGTGTAGATGTCAATCCCGGACATACACACATACATACATACACACACACATTCAGCTTTATATATTAGATGTATAATGCATTTAAGTTACAAGTTCACATTAACAAATCATTGTAACTATCTCTGATCTTTATTATCAAATACAGAATCCATTCATGAATGAAATCGCTTAAAGAAAGTAAGAATAACTACTTCCATGAAAGTAGGTTTTTTATTGCATGTAGATTACATGAGTCAGGCAGAAATAACCAATGTATTGTTTAATACCAACACATTTACATGAAAAGAAATCCTGCATTATTTCTCCAGAGACAGTTCTCCTTGACAAGTGTTTGAAGAATGAGAATTTGTTTTATAGGATAATGTATCCTACAGGATTTTCAGTAAGACCTTAACCAAATTTCTTAATTTTCCTTATAAGATTTTACTAGTCTTTTGTTTCAAGTTAATGCTCACTCAGTTAAAACAACACGTCCCCTACTGATGTGAACATTTTCAGCTCCCTCATAGGCAGTTTGCATGACGAAAAGGCAAGTCCTCAGAGGAGCCATCATCATTTATTTCTTTGTAATATACACATAAGCGTGATTAAAAGCATATCTGAGCCAATTAACCTATTCTGAATTCGTATTAGCAGCAATACATTCTCGTTTATCATTCAATAGAACAGATATAGATTGAGTTGTGTATTATTTCCACAGCGTCAGTCATTCAGCAACCTCATCAGCTACTAATAACCCAGTGACTTTCTCTGTTTCTTTGCTATACAGCACAGCATTCTAGCACGACTAATTTATAGATTTTAATTAGATAAATGCAGAGGCTCAATTTAACTAATTAAAAAATCAGATTGCTACTGTATATCCAAGTAAAGACTGCTGGGTTTCCCTCCGTATCGCTCTTTCTTGCAAGCCCTAATGTGTGAATGTGTTTTATATACACAGTGTTACATAAAGTAGTGTGTGTGTGTGTTATACTCTGTCTATAAAAATTAGGCCCCCTTCACATCACGTTTTTGCGGATCCGTGTGTATCCGTTTTAAAATGGATAGCCAGGGATCCGTTTTGGCCTCCCATGTACCCTATGGGCACAGATTGGTCCTTAATGGCCATCCGTTTTTGTCATTTTTGTGAGGGATCCATGTGTGGCCGCTTTTTTCCGGTCCCCAGAATTGGAGACTGCTACGATTGTGTTCTGCCTTCAAAAAGGCGGACACAAACAGACAGAAGCGGATCCATCGCGGTCCACGTACAATAACATGGAGGTCTATGGAGACGGATACATTTCTGTCCACTTTTGTCCATTGTGCAGTACTAAGCATGCTCTGAAGCCAGGCACAGCTTCTCCTTTCTCTGTTAAGGCTTAATCTCTCTCTACAGAATTGCATTCCATGCAAATGGACTCCACCGCTCTCTGGTAACTTACAGATCAGTAAAAAAAGAAGGATCCAGGAGCATCACAGCCATTCGTTTGCACAGATCCGTGCCTGTCCATCTGGTCCTTCAAATTAAAGAATCCACACGGACAGGGAGAAAACGCAGTGTGAAGGGCCTTAGAGAATAACACATAAATTTCCTTGATGTAAAGGTCATTGCTTTATCCTAACATGAGGAAATTTGCAACATTTTAAGCTTATTTCATAAACTGAATATATTTTAACGCACAGAATAAAAATGTAAATGAGATAAATGAAAAAAAAAAACTCATTAAAATTAGAGAACACTTTCAGATACCTGCAAGTTATTGGTTTTAATCTTGCACCCGGTGTTAATTTCCTTAATTACCTGGCAAACTCTATATAACTGGCAGCCTAACTTTCCAGTTTGCACTCACTTTGCAAAAATGGTGTGCTGTCCTAAAGTGGCTGTAACCTTCTGGTAGCAGGTTGCCGAGATGAAGGGCAAAGGGATCACCATTTCAGCCACAGCAACAGAAGTTGGTTGTTCCAAGTCTGTGATTTCAAGAATATTACGTCTTTACAACAGCACAAACTCTTTCAAGTCTTCCAAGAAGGCTGGTTATCCTCGAAAGACAAATGCAAGTGAGGAGAGGATAATGTGGAAAATGTTCATGGGTAATCATTTCAACACTGCAGCTGGAATAGCTTGTCAGTTCAGTACTGAACAGGGTAAGCATCTGTCTGATCATAGAGTGTCACATTTAAGAGCATTTGGACTGAAAGCCAACTCTGCAGTGACCAAACCTGTCATTATCAGAAAGAATCAAAAGGCTAGACTCATCTTTGGTGAGGAGCATGTTGTGTGGACAAAGGAAAAGTGGCACATAGTTAATTTTAGTAATGAAAGCAAAATTAATTTATTTGGGTTTTATGGAATACATTATGTTAATCAACAAACTGGAAAAAGACTAAATTCAAAGTTTGTAAAGAAGTTAGTGAAAAGTGGTGGATGAAGTTCATGGTTTGGGGAATGTTTTCTGCTGTAGGAGTTGGACCTGTTAAACAGATATATGACAGAGCAAATGCAAGCGTGTATCAGAACCTTCTTCAACAACAAGGATTCCTTACTTGCATTCAGCACTCAATCAGCCAGCAATTTTCATGGAGGACAATGCCCCCTGTCACACAGCAAAAATGGTAAAGCAGTTCCTTGAACAGAAAATATTAAAACAATGAAATGGCCAACCAGAATCCTGATCTAAACCCAATAGAAAAACTCTAGAAAATCTTTGGTGACAAAGTTATGGCCAAGAAGCCCACAACAGTCACAGAACTGTAGAAGAGACTGGAAGAAGAGTAGACCAAAATCCCCCCAGCGCAGTGTGAGAGACTAGTGATCCCCTGTGGCCGCAGATGTGCTGAAGTCATTCAAAGAAAAAGCATGTATAAAGCAAAGGCCTGCACACTTCCTACTGATTGGTGACTGTTGTAAACGTCGCAAACTGTAGTTTTAATCTTTCTCTTTGCTACAGTCGTTGCTGTTCTCTAATTATGATCATCACATTTTGTGTAAAATAAAGGTTTATGTTGATAAACTTTGGTTATTTTGGAAAACACTGTTCTAGTGGCATGGTGTATCCCTTACACAAAAACCTTCAAATGTTGATCAATGTAGATTACATTCTGTCTGAAAAATATCATGTGATCATACATTGTTCTCTAATTTTGATAGTCAGTATACACTAGAGCATCTCAATCAAAAATCATCAAAAATCAATATCATATTGCCATGTTTCAGGGCGTTTCCGGGAACCCTGAAATACATTGACTATTAAATCAATATTATATTCACCTTTTGATGTCTTGTGGAATACGGCAGCGCGGTTTTTAACCCCTCAGCCTTCCTACCTTAATTTTCTGAGATTATCACTTTTAGGTTTCATTGTCTGTAAGCCATAATCATCAACATTAACATAAATAAATACTTGGAAAAGATCACTCTGTGTGTAATGACTCTATATATTATTTGCATCTCACTTTATGTATTGAATTCCTGAAATAACTTAATTTTTTGATGATATTCTAATTCATTGAGATGCACACAAAGTATTCACCGCCTTGGCTTTTACTTACCGTATATACTCGTGTATAAGCCGACCCGTGTATAAGCCGACCCCCCTACTTTTGCCCCCAAAACCTGGGAAAACCTATTGACTCGTGTATAAGCCGAGGGTGGACTCCAGCACAGGTATACAGCCCCCAGCAGTGTGGTATACAGGCCCCCCAATGGTAGTATACAGCAGCCTCCCCAGTGGTAGTATACAGCAGCAGCCCCAGTGGTATATACAGCAGCAGCTCCAGTAGTTAGTATACAGCAGCCCCAGAGGTATATACAGCCCCAGTGGTAGTATACAGCAGCCCCACAGGTATATACAGCCCCAGTGGTAGTATACAGCAGCCCCACAGGTATATACAGCCCCAGTGTAGTATACAGCAGCCCCACAGGTATATACAGCCCCAGTGGTAGTATACAGCAGCCCCAGAGGTATATACAGCGGTGGAGGTTTAATCTATACTAAAACTGGGAGATCAGTAACCTAATGGAAGGTCATTTGTAAACGATGTTTAAGAACCCTACCTGAAATTTATATAAGGGCTTGGGAAGAAGAGAAAAAATACTTTATCCCTTGTTTTTCCTTCCCCCTCATTTGGTCGTCTCTTCATTGCCCTATGCATGAGACATTTGAATGTAAACATCTATATTTATAAAGGTATACCCTAAGGACCACTGAATGGTAATCCTGTTGGGTAAAAGTTTATGACCTTCTATATCATGGTTTGAAAGATTATGTATGCTGAACCCCAGGAATACATGCGTAAATGTTTGTCTAAATTCCTTCTGGTTTGTTTATTACGTTTTAATCTTTGATACAAATAAAGAGATAATTTTAATATTAATAAGTTGGTATTCTCTGGTTCGATAAATACAATATTTAGTACCTCCTAAAATAACTAGTCAATCGACTGATATAATATAGTATACAGCATCCCCAGAGGTATATACAGCCCCAGTGGTAGTATACAGCATCCCCAGAGGTAGTATACAGCAGCCCCAGAGGTAGTATACAGCAGCCCCAAAGGTATATACAGCAGCCCCAGTGGTAGTATACAGCAGCCCCAGAGGTATATACAGCCCCAGTGGTAGTATACAGCAGCCCCAGAGGTATATACAGCCCCAGTGGTAGTATACAGCAGCCCCACAGGTATATACAGCCCCAGTGGTAGTATACAGCAGCCCCACAGGTATATACAGCCCCAGTGGTAGTATACAGCAGCCCCAGAGGTATATACAGCCCCAGTGGTAGTATACAGCAGCCCCAGAGGTATATACAGCCCCAGTGGTAGTATACAGCAGCCCCACAGGTATATACAGCCCCAGTGGTAGCATACAGCAGCCCCAGAGGTATATACAGCCCCAGTGGTAGTATACAGCAGCCCCAGAGGTATATACAGCCCCAGTGGTAGTATACAGCAGCCCCACAGGTATATACAGCCCCAGTAGTTAGTATACAGCAGCCCCAGAGGTATATACAGCCCCAGTGGTAGTATACAGCAGCCCCAGAGGTATATACAGCCCCAGTGTAGTATACAGCAGCCCCAGAGGTATATACAGCCCCAGTGGTAGTATACAGCAGCCCCAGAGGTATATACAGCCCCAGTGTAGTATCCAGCAGCCCCAGTGGTAGTACACAGCCCCCCCTCCTTAATATGCGTCCCCCAGTAGTAATAAACAGCCCCCCCCCTCCTTATCATGTCCCCCCTGGCTGCGGCAGCTGTGAAAATAACAAACAGTTTATACATCACCTTCCGGCGCAGCTCTCCGCCTCCTCCGGTCCTCAGCATCTCCGCTCGCCGGCTGCTTCTTCTTCCTTGATGTGCCGGCTTGTGACCGCGCGCAGGAAATGACGTCATCTCCTGCGCCCGGTCACATGACACCGGCACAACAAGGAAGAAGAAGCCGGCGAGCGGAGATGCTGAGGACCGGAGGAGCGGAGAGCTGCGCCGGAAGGTGATGTATAAAGTGTTTGTTATTTTCACAGCTGCCGCAGCCGGGGGGACATGATAAGGAGGGGGGGGCTGTTTATTACTACTGGGGGACGCATACTAAGGAGAGGGGGCTGTGTAGTGCAATATGCACGGCATCCCCCCCGCCGCTGATGGACGGGGGATGCCGTGCATATTCATTGCACTAATGAGGCGGCCCCACGTGACCGCATGCGGTCACCGCGGCCCCCTCCTGCCTCCTCCAGCCCCCGGTCACAGCTCCCCCCCCCCACAGCATACCGTATTGACCCGTGTATAAGCC
>JARQOC010000001.1:127614797-127654103 GCA_033576535.1 Allobates femoralis | reverse complement strand
TTTCATTTCTCTGAGCATGTCTTTGGTGGGTTGGTAGTGAGCGGGTGGTAATGGTCTATACCTCTCTTTTATAGGCTGATGGTTACCTGTGGGTATAATGTGCTCTACCCCTTTGATTTGCCCAAAGTCTAATGGGTGTTTGATGAATATCTGCTCATATTCTTTCACTACCCGGTATACTCCATGCTTGTGACGGGGAGGTGTACAACTGGTACCTACATGTAGCTTTTGGCACCAATCCTCCAGCTTCTCTCCTGAGCCATTGTCATCCGCCTGACTTGACGGGTTCAAGGGCTCGACGGCTGTGATGTTGTTATTATCAACCGTGTATAACTTAGCTATGGTAGCATACTTTGGTAATGTGATCTCATCGTCTCCACAGTTTAATAGGCGTAATGGCACTCTTCCTCGGTGTACCTCAACCACTCCTCTAGCTGTAAGTATGGTGGGTCTACTGTCTGAGTACACAGGTTCTACCAGGGCTTGATAGTCTCGCCCTTTGATGCCTATTGCGGCTCTACACCAGACCAACATTTCCGTTTTGGGAGGTATCATGAGTATTGGATCACTTACTCGTACACTGCCGATCTCACCTCCGGATATCTGCTGCTTTAACATCAGAGCTTTTATTACTTTGTGCAAAAGCCTCTGCTGTCCGGTTCCGGCAGTCTCGGCGATCTGCTGCAAAACAGTAATTACCTCGGAAAAACATTTTTCAATTACATTCATTCCTAGTAACATTACTGGTTCTCGCCGGTCAACATTTATAATTATAATACCCTGGTTCTGCAATTCTACCTTTCCAATCTGAATGGTCATTTCTCTTAACCCAACCTGTGGTATTAATTGTCCATTACTAGCCCATACATTCATTTTAAAGTCTGATGGACCACTATCAATGTCTGAATCAGCCCAGTACCTTTTATATAGAACATGTGGGATTGATGTTATCTGGGATCCGGTATCCAGGAAGGCATTAAAGGGAATGCCATTCAACACGATAGGGATCACTGGCTGTCCTCCCACGAATCTGTCAAACCAGGCTGAAGGACCTATAGAGTTCATACCTGAGGAGCGGCCCGCCTGCCCAGGTAATCTCCGTTTAAAGCACACTCTCGGGCAAAGTGACCTGGTTTCTGGCAACGGCGGCAAATGGGCTGTCCATCTGGCTGATAGCGATCGCTGGGTCATTCTCTCATCGCTTGATATCTCCTGGGCCTCATTCACAGCTCATCCTCTCTGCTGGTCGCCAACTTGATCTTGGGTGCAGGCTTTGACTCTCGCAGCTCCTTCATGACCTTGGCCATTGAGATGACGGTGTCTGTCAGGGCATCTAGCTTTTGGTTGAGGGCCTCATTAGAGATAGGCTCTCTGAGTTCAGCAGCAGTCGTTGACATGGCAGATGTCGCTGATGCTATCGGTTGCTGAGGTGCTGCTGCAGGGCCCTGTATAGATTGCAGATTCTGGGGCTCCTCTACCTGCTGCAGACGAATAGCTCTGTCTTTTAACTCAGCAAATGTCATTTTAGGATTCTGAATGAGCATCATACTCAGCTGTCCTCTGTGGGACGGGGATAAGAGACCCTCTATGAACTGGTCAATTAACATTTTGTCAGCTCCCGGGGTTAAGGCAGGTTCTGCTAGTTTAAGTGCTTTGAGTGCTTCCTGCAGATTTAAGGCAAAGTCTCTGGCACTTTCTTCAGGCTTTTGTTGACATGCAAAGAACCTAATTTTAGCCCGGGTATCAGCAGTAGATTCAAATGCTGCTTTTAATTCAGCTATAAGATGCTCTACAGCAGGGGTCTCAAACTCGTCTGGGCTGGTGGGCCGCACATAGAAAAAAATTTATATAGGGGGGCCGCATTCATTGTAGGACTAAGTGACATTTTAGCAACACCAGAATTTTTTGCTCAATGTAGTAATGCCCAAATCCTGATCTTCTTGTAGGAATGTCCCCACCCTAATCTCCTTTATGTAGGAATGTCCCCATCCTGGTCCCCTTCTTGTAGGACTGTCCCCATCGAATATTAATGTCATCCATCCTGGTCCTCTTCTTGTAGGAATGTCCCCATCCTGGTCCCCTTCTTGTAGGACTGTCCCCATCGAATATTAATGTCATCCATCCTGGTCCTCTTCTTGTAGTAATGTCCCCATACTGGTCCCCATCGTATATTAATGTCAACCATTCTGACCCTCTTCTTGTACTAATGTCCCCATCCTGGTGCTCTTCTTGTACTAATGTCCCCATCCTGGTCCTCATCTTGTACTAATGTCCCCATCCTGGTCCTCATCTTGTACTAATGTCCCCATCCTGGTCATCTTCTTGTACTCATGTCTCCATCCTGGTCCTCTTCTTGTACTAATGTCCCCATCCTGGTCCTCATCTTGTACTAATGTCCCCATCCTGGTCCTCATCTTGTACTAATGTCCCCATCCTGGTCCTCTTCTTGTAGTAATGCCCCCATCCTGGTCACAGAGCCCATGGGACTGTGAGCACAGAGCCCACAGCGCCCACAGAGCCCACAGCGCACACAGAGCCCACAGCGCACACAGAGCCCACAGCGCACACAGAGCCCAGTGCACACCCTCAGTGCCTGGACCCTGCCTCACTGTCTGTGCTGCTGTGCCCCTGCTGGGCCCGGTAATCGCCACTTAAATTACAGTACCATACCGGAGCCAGCGATGAGCTGCCTGGTCCTCCGCCGCGGGATCTTCCCCTGATGACATCCGGTAGCAACTCCTCACTGCTCTAAGGGCCTCGCTTGCCCTACACAGCAGTGACAGGGCAGAATTCTGAGACACCCTCAGGCCACCTGCAGCAGTCGGAAGACTGAGGTCGGTGGGCGAGAGATGCTGAGGTGGGTGGGAGGAAGGTGCTGAGGTGGGTGGGCGAAAGAGTCTGTCTTTCAGTCACCATCATCATCAAAATCATTTATCATCATCATAGGCTAGGGTCACATTTCCGTTTTTTTTACAAAATCCTGATCCGGTTTTGAGCTTTCAAAAAGCTCAAAACCGGACCAGGAAACGCTCCCCATAGGAGCCAATGCAAAACACCGGATGGCTTCACAAGCCATCCGGTGGCCGGATCCGGCACTGCTGCCTGCGTTAAAAATCATGCAGGCAGCAGTTTTCGCAGCGTTTGCCGGGACCGCACTGCGGTAACCGGATGGCTCAGGATGTGTAATCCTGAGCCATCCGGTAACTGCAGAGTTTGCGGATCCCGGCTATTGCCGGGATCAGCAAACTTAATAAAGAGTTAAATAGCTGAGCTAAATGACTGTTAGAGGTCTGTAGGGGGGCTTAGACCCCCCTACAGACCGCCCGCCGACTTCTATAGTGTTCTTCACCAATTTCTCACTGTGCACGGGCTCCTCTGAGCCCGTGCATGTCACCCAAAGTTGCCCCCCCCCGTATCACTATAGAGGGGTGCATACACCCCTCTATTACAATTATGCTTTAACTATGTGATATACACAATTAATTATCCAAATCGCAAAGTAAGTATATATTTACATGTGTCCAGAGGCAGAGTGAAGGGATTTCCATGGGCGGGGCTGTGTGCAGCAGCCTCCGCCCGCTCCTTCTTGATGGCCGCCCCCTCTGGCCGTAATCCAGTGTTGTGAGGGCGGGCACGTCGTTAAAGGGGCGTGGCTAACTAAGTGCCGCTGTTAGCCACGCCCCTTTAACGACGTGCCCGCCCTCACAAGACTGGATTACGGCCAGAGGGGCCGGCCATCAAGAAGGAGCGGGCGGAGGCTGCTGCACACAGCCCCGCCCATGGAAATCCCTTCACTCTGCCTCCGGACACATGTAAATATATACTTACTTTGCGATTTGGATAATTCATTGTGTATATCACATAGTTAAAGCATAATTGTAATAGAGGGGTGTATGCACCCCTCTATAGTGATACGGGGGGGGGGCAACTTTGGGTGACATGCACGGGCTCAGAGGAGCCCGTGCACAGTGAGAAATTGGTGAAGAACACTATAGAAGTCGGCGGCGGTCTGTAGGGGGGTCTAAGCCCCCCTACAGACCTCAACCAGTCATTTAGCTCAGCTATATAACTCTTTATTAAGTTTGCTGATCCCGGCAATAGCCGGGATCCGCAAACTCTGCAGTTACCGGATGGCTCAGGATTACACATCTTGAGCCATCCGGTGACCGCAGTGCGGTATTCTGCACACAGTTTTGAAAAAAACTGTGTGCGACCGGCATTGCATTCACCGCATCCGGATCCGGATGCGGTGAATGCAATTTATGTTTTCAATGTGACCCTACCCATACACACACAGGCACCATCATCATACAAGCATACACAGCCACCATCATCATCATACACACACAGCTACCACCGCCGTCATCATCAGTCACACACAGTCACCACCGCCATCATCATAATCAGTCACACACAGCCACCACCACGATCATCATCAGTAACACACAGCCACCATCACCATCATCATCATCATCAGTCACACAAAGCCACCACCGCCATCATTACCATCAGTATCACACAGCCACCACCATGATCATCATCAGTAACACACAGCAACCACCACCACAATCTTCATCATCAGTCACACACAACCACTACCATCATCACCACAGCCACCACAGCCGCAATCATCATCATCAGTCACACACTACCACTACCATCATCACCACAGCCACCACAGCCGCAATCATCATCATCAGTCACACACAACCACCACTGCTGCCTAATTCATCATCAGTCACACACAACCACTACCGCAACCATCATCATCATCAGTCACACACAACCACTACCGCAACCATCATCATCATCAGTCACACACAGCCACCACTGCTGCCATCATCATCATCAGTCACACACAGCCACCACTGCTGCCATCATCATTATCAGTCACACACAACCACCACTGCTGCCACCATCATCATCATCATCAGTCACACACAGCCATCACCGCCGCCAATTATCATCATCACTCACACACAGCCACCACTGGCATCACCATCACCAGTCACAGACATGCACAGCCATCATCATCATTCACACATGCACAGCCATCATCATCATTCACACAAACACACACACACATAGGGTAGGGTCACATTGCAAACCTAAATTGCATTCACCGCATCCGGATCCGGATGCGGTGAACGCAATGCCGGGCACACACATTTTTTTACAAAAATGTGTGCTGAATACCGCACTGCGGTCACCGGATGGCTCAGGATGTGTAATCCTGAGCCATCCGGTAACTGCATAGGTTGCGGTTCCCGGCTCAGCAAACCTAGTAAAGAGTTAAATTGATTACTAAAGTACTGTTTGAGGTCTGTAGGGGGGCTTAGACCCCCCTACAGACCGGCCGCCCACTTCGGTGGGCTCCTAATACAATATCCCCGCTGTCACGGGCTCCTCCGAGCCCGTGCAAGTCCCACACCCCCAGCCCCCCGAATTACTATACAGGGGTGCCTGCACCCCTCTTGTATACTTATTCCTGTATGTGGGGGAAAATGATGTATTAAAGTATTGGTAGCAGGTCATATTTACGTGTGACGTGTTCGCCCCGCCCCTTTCATGATGCGGCCGGCCTCACATCAATGGCTGAGGCACAGAGGGGGCGGCCATAAGAAATGATGGGGCGGAGGCTGCCGCGAACAGCCCCGCCCATGGATTATTCTCAACAATGCCGGAGACACGTAAATATGACCTGCTACCAATACTTTAATACATCATTTTCCCCCACATACAGGAATAAGTATACAAGAGGGGTGCAGGCACCCCTGTATAGTAATTCGGGGGGCTGGGGGTGTGGGGACTTGCACGGGCTCGGAGGAGCCCGTGACAGCGGGGATATTGTATTAGGAGCCCACCGAAGTGGGCGGCCGGTCTGTAGGGGGGTCTAAGCCCCCCTACAGACCTCAAACAGTACTTTAGTAATCAATTTAACTCTTTACTAGGTTTGCTGAGCCGGGAACCGCAACCTATGCAGTTACCGGATGGCTCAGGATTACACATCCTGAGCCATCCGGTGACCGCAGTGCGGTCCCGGCAAACGCTGCGAAAACTGCTGCCTGCATGATTTTAAACGCAGGCAGCAGTGCCGGATCCGGCCACCGGATGGCTTGTGAAGCCATCCGGTGTTTTGCATAGGCTCCTATGAGGAGCGTTTCCTGGTCCGGTTTTGAGCTTTTTAAAAGCTCAAAACCGGATCAGGATTTTGAAAACAAAACGGAAATGTGACCCTAGCCATACACAGCCATGATCATAATCAGTCACACGCACACATACACAGTCATGATCATCATCAGTCACATGCACACATACACAGCCATGATCATCATCAGTCACACGCACACATACACAGCCATGATCATCATCAGTCACACGCACACATACACAGCCATGATCATCATCAGTCACACGCACACATACACAGCCATGATCCTCAGTCAAACACACACAGCCATGATCATCATCAGTCACATGCACACATACACAGCCATGATCATCATCAGTCACACGCACACATACACAGCCATGATCATCATCAGTCACACGCACACATACACAGCCATGATCATCCTGTCACATGCACACATACACAGCCATGATCATCATCAGTCACACGCACACATACACAGCCATGATCATCAGTCACACGTACACATACACAGCCATGATCATCCTGTTACACGCACGCATACACAGCCATGATCATCCTCAGTCACACGCACACATACACAGCCATGATCATCCTCAGTCACACGCACACATACACAGCCATGACCATCCTGTTACATGCACGCATACACAGCCATGATCATCAGTCACACGCACACATACACAGCCATGATCATCCTCAGTCACACGCACACATACACAGCCATGATCATCAGTCACACGCACACATACACAGCCATCATTAGTCACACACAGCCATCATCATCAAACACACACACACACACACACACAAACACACATACATACATACATACATACATATACACACACACACATACACACACGTTCTGACCTGGCCTATGCTCTGTCTTGTGCCCTTGGCTGCACCCGCCGGCAAAGCAGCTGACGTCACAGCTGCTGAGCTAGGGATGAACGCAGCCATCGATTGCTTCTCCCTGGCGGTGGTCAGGGAGAAGCAATCAAAGGCGGCGTCTCTAATGCGGAAATGAGGCCGGCGGCAGAAGCACTGTGGCCGGAGGTGGCAGGGGCTAAGTGAAGGTGCACGTGAGGCCGCCGGCGGGGGCATTGCAACAGTGCGGCTGCAGGCGGGGCAGCATAAAAGTGCGGCCGCCGGTGGGAGCAAAGTGAAAGTGCAGCCGGCGGCCGCTAATAGAGGGCTGCACAGTGGGTCCCCGGGCCATGTGTCCCTGGGCCGCATCAATCAGCCTGGCGGGCCGCATGCGGCCCGGGGGCCACGTGTTTGAGACCCCTGCTCTACAGTGTCCTTTTCTGTATCCAGCCAGGATGCGACCTCCCGCTGTGCATTGCCTGTTAATTGTCCAATAATCATCCCTACACGTTGGGCTTCAGTGAGGGGGTACATCACATAGTATGCTTTTATCTTGCTGATAAAGTCATTAAGAGTGTTAGGCTCACCGGAGTATTGAGGCAGCCACATTGCCCCTGGAGTATACGGCATCAGGAACGGCATTATAGGCGCTGCTCCTTGCGCTGCAGCACTGCTGAGTGCTGCTCCTTGATCCGGTACTGGATTCTCACCGGCTGCTCCGCCACTGCTTGGCACCGCTGGCTGCGATATCCTGTGCCCCCTTAGTTAAGGTCCGCCCTCCGTCTTCCGCTTCCATCCGGATGTCTCACAATGGTTCCGCTGTGCACCAGGGATTCTCTTCCGGATGACGTCAGAGCGGTGAGCTGTTTTTCTTCCCTCGCGTCGCGCGCGCTGAAATGGCGGATTTTGAAATTTACAGTCTCTGTGGCGCAGTTAAAATTCAGCTTGCGCGCGCCCAGCAATGGCAGCAGATTTAAAACAGTCACTAATCACGGCACACAATGCCCGGTACCGGGCACGGTAGATCCTGTTCGTGACGCCCGGTTGTGGAGCCCACTGGGACGGGGTACTCGGTGCTGGACCGGGGTGCTACTGGGGGAAGTCACGGCGGTCCTGGTCCGGACCGTGTCCCGGGCCCGCACAATAAAATGGGGGTTATTTACAGGGGATTTGTCAGTCGTGACGCCACCTACTATATGCGGTCAGTGATGGGGCCGCCGCTGCTGCAGAACCTCCGGGGATGATGGGATAGCAGCTTGGATGGAATAGTTCCAGTGGGTAGAACTGGGTTCCCGGGGCAGTGGTAGTAGTAGTTAAAGTCTGTGAGGATGGTTATTCATACTGCAGGAGAGTAGGGGTAGCAGTAGAGATGATGAGAGTAGAGGCAATGGCAGTATATGAGGGCAAGTGGGGCTTCAGCATAAGGATCACACACACTCACGGTTTCTGTTGTTTTCCAAGTCTTTACTTTGCAGATGGTATAACACAGTATTGTCCACGGAGTCTGTACCGGGTTGCTCCCACCCTGACCGGGTCCTTGGCTTCCTACTTGTGCGCTGTATGTAGCCCTGCTGCCGCTTGTAGCTGACCTGCTGGCCCTGTCTCTGCTCATGGGTACCAATCGGCTGGGCAACGTGAGTCCTCTGTGTCACTGACCCCTCTGTGTTGCTTTGCTATGGTACAGTGAAGATGGTGGACCTTCACTATCCCGGTATTTACTGTCCTGTCTGTCTCAGGCACAGCCTCGGATCCCGTATCCGTCTTAAGCGCCTCTCCGGGGTTAAGTTTTGGGGTAACTCTTTGTCCCGGGGATGTTCCTCTGTTACTCTGTCTCCTTTCCTCAGACCTCTCAGGACCTCCACTTCTACTTGACTCTGCTCCTGCTCCAGACTCCAACTAAACTGAACTAACTGTCACTCCTGCTCTGTGGTAAACAACTTTAGCTCCTTCCACTAGTGCAGGTGCCACCTAAGCTCCTCCCACTTTCTAGTGTAGTGTTGTGTGGGGATTAAACCCTGTGTTGATGTTTCTGTGGCACATTAACCCTTGGGGTGCCACATTGTCCTATGGACAGACTCTCCCGCCTCAGCCGTAGATCTCTGCAGTTCATCCAGAGTGATTATGGGCCTTTTACCTGCATGTCTGATCAGTCTTCTCCTTGTTCGAGATGAAAGTTTAGAGGGACGGCTGGTTCTTGGTAGATTTGCAGTGGTCTCATACTCCTTCCATTTCAATATGATCGCTTGCTCAGAGCTCCTTGAGATGTTTCAAACTTTGGAAATCTTTTTGTATCCAAATCCGGCTTTAAACTCCACCACAATAGTATCTCGGGCCTGTCTGGTGTGTTCCTTGGTCTTCATGATGCTCTCTGCACTTGAAACAGAACCCTGAGACTATCACAGAGCAGGTGCATTTATACAGAGACTGACTCCGATGCCATTTTATTGAAGAATTCAACTAATATGTAAACTTAGCACTGTGCATGCACTGGTCATCCCAGCTTTGGACAGAAGGAACAGTTCTTATCTATTCCTTACCTAGCTGCTTTCATCCCCTTTATTTACATTTTGCACCGTGGCTGCCGCCATTATCCCTATGGCCAGTGTGTGAGCAGTGCTATGTTCACATTGTTGTTGAATCCTTTAACAAAATGGCGTTGGACTCAGTTTCTGTTCATACGACGATCTCCAGTGCCATTTTCTTGAAGACACTGTCTCTGTGAATATCATCTAAAACAAACGGGTGATATTTACAGAGACATTGTCTTCAATAAAATGGCGCCGGAGTAAGTGCGCACCCGCTGACTCAGTGCCATTTTATTGACGAGTTGAACTAGAATCACATAGCACTGCGCACGCACTGTCCATCCCGGCTTTGGACAGAAGGATGCATTTTGCATTATATTACAGATAATTCCTTATGCTTGATAAGGGTCTAGTTGTCCATAGTAAATAATCAGAGCTCAGCTTTCACTTTATCTCCATAGCTTCAATGCTGAAATCTGAGCTCTGGTTGCTATAGGTGATGTTATAACTAATAAAGCATTAGGTGCTGTGATATCTAAAGATGCATCAGTACTGGTAGTGATATAACATTACAGTATACAGTATAACATAGGATGTTGGTAGGATAGGTTGCCTGACAACTGACTGCAGGGCAAGCAACAGTTGGAATTATCCAAGGGGGAGGAACTAATGCTTAGAGAGGGAGACTGCTAAAGACAATCTATTGATAAAAAACAGGGAGGGGTGCTCCTGGTGCAGTATCAGGGGTCAGTGGGGAAAGGGGTTCGATGGATTGTTGGTGCTCACCTGTCCTGGTTATGCTGCCAGCATAACCAGGTGTTGTAGCCTTGCTGCGTCTCGTGCAGCTGCCGTCTCTCCCTGCTTCCATGTCTCAGGCTGACACGTGATCAGTCACACGGTCTGACATCAGCACAGGTCCTTGAGAGCTTTAGCTGTTAGATCCCCATTCTCCTCAATGACACAGTGTTATCAGAAGCAGCTCTGCACCGCTCACCAGGGGTGCTTGTAGATTAGTAAAAGTTAAACAAGCGGTTTAAGCAGGCGCATTCTGAATAAACTTCGGGAAGTTTGTCCAATTCAATTATAAAACTTCTTTAATGAGTATTACTGGTCTCCCTCACTACGCGTTTCGGCGTACTAGCGCCTTCCTCAGGTGATCCTGAGGAAGGCGCTAGTACGCCGAAACGCGTAGTGAGAGAGACCAGTAATACTCATTAAAGAAGTTTTATAATTGAATTGGACAAACTTCCTGGAGTTTATTCATAATGTGCCTGCTTAAACCGCTTGTTTAACTTTTACTAATCTAAAAGCCAATCTATTAGCTTGGGGATGTGGCCTTTTGCCATCTTGTCATTGGTCATTATCCAGGCTTTGGACAGACTCTGTTCACTGTTATGTTACAGACTATTACTTGGCTATCTGACCACCATATCTGTATATGAATTGTGTGCTGTTTTATTGTCTAGTGTGCCCTTAAGGTAATTATTCTTGGGTTGGTATTTTATCTTGATCCACGAATCAACATGTATGTATTCTCAGTATAAAATCATATGCTACTGGGGCTGCATTCTGGCCTGATATAAACCTGTTAACAGACTGGGCTTATATCTAAGGAGTAATTAGTGGCAGTTCTATGGGGCTGCAAGGGCTCTGCCTTAGTAGTGCCTGTGAAAGAAGTCTCTCAGTCTGTCAGGGTTCTGAGCGAGTGTTGAGCTATGCTGGTGGTCGTGTGGGCCACCTTTTCTCTCTCCCAATGCATCTCTGTGCCTGGGTAGACATGACATGTCTGTGTAAAATTGTGCCAACCTAACAGTAAATAACCAAAGAGAGAGCCCACATCACATTTGATGAAAATGGGGAGACCGTACTACATGACCCCGGTGTGTTAATAATAATAACAAAATGAGTGGCTTCAGAACAACTCTGTGACCGTTCTTGACGGACCCAGCCAGAGCCCTGAGCTAAACCCAATTGAGCATCTCTGGAGAGACCTGAAAATCCCTGTCCACCAACGTTCACCATCCAACCTGACGGAACTGGAGAGGATTTGCAAGGAAGAATGGCAGAGGATCCCCAAATCCAGGGGTGAAAAACTTGTATCATTCCCAAGAAGACTCATGGCTGTACTAGCTCAAAAGTGTGCTTCTACTCAATACTGAGCAAAGAGTCTGAATACTTATGACCATGTGATATTTCAGTTTTTCTTTTTTAATAAACTTGCAATAAATTCTACATTTCTGTATTTTTCAGTCAAGATGGGGTGCAGAGTGTACATTATTGAGAAAAAAAGAACTTTTTTGAATTTACAAAATGGCTGCAATAAAACAAAGAGTGAAAACTTTAAAGGGGTCTGAATACTTTCCGTAATCACTGTATAATATGTTTTGTTCAGGAACAGTATAGGTAATTTTATATTGCTATATGATTGCAATATCACTCATGGTGTAGTAGAATTTTTGATAATTATTGGTGTGTATGAGTATATTGTGAGCTTGAGGACGGTTGCCTGTAGCTTGAGTTAAATGGAAATTATTTTTAGGAACATTTCTGTCTAAATCTACACTATTTCAGCCTTTGTGCCCCACCGTTAATTTTGCACAGGGTCACGCTTTGTCTAAAACCAGCTGTGCCTATACATTTATATTTTTTCTCATTTCTGAACTTTGTATAGCACATAGGTGTACACAGGCATGTAAGCTAGATAGCAAATCTGCTGTCAGCCATGAAAACACAACCCTTCATCCACATCTTAATCAGTTTTACTGCAGAGCCAAGAAATGAGGCAGATATAGGTAACATACACTAACATTATACAATATTTATTCGGAACATAAAACCTTCACCATATTGTATCGAGCTATCTGTCACATAGAGCAGGCTGCTTGTGTTTTTAATAAGATGAGCTACATATTGCACTGTTGTTTTATTCAGCAAGCACTTAACTCCTCTAGATAAAACACAGCACACCTTTCCTTTTCAAGCTATGTGATGTGGAGAATAACCATGCGATGGCTTGTGCTGTTCTCCTGTTGTATATGAAAAAATGTGTATTCATTATATGGTAATTACACAGGTTTGCAAGGGTAAAATTGTTTGAAAAGTAAGGTGATTTTTATATACTTTTGATCACTGAGCTCAATAAAAACATTAAAAAATTCTATCACACACACATTCTTGACAAACTCTAACCCCATAGGCTTTTTCTTGCTCCATACCTTGCTTTGGGCAGCAAGGAAGACACAAAAAGTACCTGTAGGCCGGATGCACACCTAAAGGGGCTGTGTTTTGGCTTGCATTGCGCTTGCGTTGCGTTAGTGGATGCAAACGTAATTCAAACACAATTGAAACACATTTGCAAACTCCTCCATTTTATCCTATGGACGAACACATGTAAACACAACCCCAAACGCAACTGCAAAGTGGGGTTGCGTTCGAGCACATGCGTTAGTCCAAGCGCACAGGAAACGTTGTCAGACACGTTTCTTGTGCACTTGGACTAACACATGCGTTGAAGCACAACCCCACTTTGCACTTGCGTTTGGGGTTACGTTTGCAGTTTTTCGCCCATAGGATATAATGGGTGCGTTAACGCATGCTTTAGAATTGCATTTGCATGCTCTAACGCACTGCAAACACAATGGATCCAAATGCAGCAATGAACAGATGTGAAAAGGGCCATAATGTTTGTGAGAATGGGACCACCGGGCTAGGACTCATCACTGGAGCCAAAAAAGTTGGCCAATGAGAAAATCTTTGCAACTTTGATGCAAAAGCCTAATTACTGAAAGTATACCTTGGACTGATGAAGCAATTTATGAAAGCTTTACCCAAAGTACTTTTAAGTGCCTCTGTACCAAGTTTCAGGGATTGTCCGAAGCAAAACGAAGAAAGGCATATTTTTGGAAACTCATGTAGGTTGACTTGTTCGAAACAAAAATGAAAGCTGATTACAAAAAGACTTGGGATTAGTGATGGCGAATCCTAAATTACTCGGAATCGCTTGACTCTAGCGAGTCCGAGCCCAGGACTCGCTACTCGTTGCGAGTCTAGCGAGTCCAATGTTAATGAATGGGGAAGCGAGTAATAGCGAGTAGTGTGAGATTTACAAATCGCAGATGTGTCTCGGAAGCTTCAGCCTGAAGCAATCCTAGTTGTGTCATTTATTTGCATTGCTAGTTTACTTTGTAAGTAATCGCTGACTCGCACAGATAAGAGTCCTGTCTCCTCAGTGTGCTGGCTGCCCAGCTCCAGGGTCCTAGAGCCTGCCTGCTGCCTGATGTAGCAGAGCTGAGATTGTTCTCAGTCTGCTCATTCCCTGTGTACAGACATGAATGTCTGTGCACAGAGATGATGTAGCAGAGCTGAGATTGTTCTCAGTCTGCTCATTCCCTGTGTACAGACATGAATGTCTGTGCACAGAGATGATGTAGCAGAGCTGAAATTGTTCTCAGTCTGCTTATTCCCTGTGCATAGACATCTATATTTATGCACAGGGGATGTAGCAGAGAGGACATCGCGTTTTGGACTGCGTCGGACGGAAGAGGATTTTTTTAATTAAAGATGGAGTCCCTAATGGCTTTTTTTTATTTCTAATAAAAAATTTTCCTTGTGTTGTGTTTTTTTTAAAACAATTTAATAGAAATTCATGGCGGTCATGTCTAATATTGGCGTGACCGCCATAAATTTCGGGCTTAGGGCCAGCTGATAATACAAAGCTGGCCCTAACCTCTTTATTACCCAGCGTGCCATCGCTACCAGGGCCGCTGGAAGAGCGGGGTTCAGCGCCAGAGGATGGCGCTTCAATGAACGCGCCATCTTCTGGGGCGGCTGCGGGCTGCAATTTGCAGCGGGGGGTGCCCAGAAAGCTTGGGCATCCCTGCGCTGCGGATTCCAGCCCCCAGCTGCTTAGCTGTACCTGGCTGGACATAGAAATTGCGCGGAGCCCCACGCATTTTTTTTTTATTATTTCATGAAATTCTGAGATTCTGACTCTGAGACTCTGAGACTCTGACTCTGAAATTCATGAAATAATTAAAAAAAAATGCGTGGGGCTCCGCGCAATTTCTATGTCTAGCCAGGTACAGCTAAGCAGCTGGGGGCTGGAATCCGCAGCGCAGGGATGCCCAAGCTTTCTGGGCACCCCCCGCTGCAAATTGCAGCCCGCAGCCGCCCCAGAAGATGGCGCGTTCATTGAAGCGCCATCCTCTGGCGCTGAACCCCGCTCTTCCAGCGGCCCTGGTAGCGGTGGCACGCTGGGTAATAAAGAGGTTAGGGCCAGCTTTGTATTATCAGCTGGCCCTAAGCCCGAAATTTATGGCGGTCACGCCAATATTAGACATGACCGCCATGAATTTCTATTAAATTGTTTTAAAAAAAACACAACACAAGGAAAATTTTTTATTAGAAATAAAAAAAAAAAGCCATTAGGGACTCCATCTTTAATTAAAAAAATCCTCTTCCGTCCGACGCAGTCCAAAACGCGATGTCCTCTCTGCTACATCCCCTGTGCATAAATATAGATGTCTATGCACAGGGAATAAGCAGACTGAGAACAATCTCAGCTCTGCTACATCATCTCTGTGCACAGACATTCATGTCTGTACACAGGGAATGAGCAGACTGAGAACAATCTCAGCACTGCTACATCATCTCTGTGCACAGACATTCATGTCTGTACACAGGGAATGAGCAGACTGAGAACAATCTCAGCACTGCTACATCATCTCTGTGCACAGACATTCATGTCTGTACACAGGGAATGAGCAGACTGAGAACAATCTCAGCACTGCTACATCAGGCAGCAGGCGGGCTCTAGGACCCTGGAGCTGCACAGAGAAGACAGCTGGACTGGCTCGCAAAGAAACAGCAGTTATCTGCGAGTTTCCCTGCTATCACTGGCACAGTAGCCAGTGATTACTCGCGAGTCTAATGCAAACAATGGCAATCCTAGTTTTGTCAGCGTTTCTGACAAAACTAGGATTGATATTGATTTGCATTGGACTCGTGCGAGTAATCACTGGGAAACTCGCAGAGTACCGAGTCCTGCGAGTCCCTTACTACTCGCCGAGTAACGAGTCCTAGCGAGTAGATTCGCCCATCCCAAGTTGAGATTCTTTTAACCCTGGTGTTCTGTTCGGGTCTACTACACACTTATACTGTTACGGTTATTTTTGACCGGACCTATTAAAGACTTGATTTTTATCTAATTTAAGGCTAGGGTCACACTTTAAACTAGAATTGCGTTCACCGCATCCAGATCCGGATGCGGTGAACACAATTTGATTCAGACAAGCCGCAATCCGGTAACCGGATTACTCCGGATGTGTAATCTGGAGCAATCCGGTTACCGTACAGTTTGCTCATCCCTGCTGCCACAGGGATGAGCAAACAGTAAAATATGTGTAAAAACCTTTAATATTATTAATAAGTGTGCCCATCATGTCTCTAGGGGTTGCCCACCCCCCCTAGAGACATGCTGCCTGCTCTGGTGGGCATATAATACAGTAGGTTAATTCCTCATGTACAGTAAGCCGACTCCTGTCGGCTCTGTACATTTTTATGAATGAAGCCGCCTGCTCCTCTGTCAGCGGTGTGCATACTATACGTCATGTACGTATAGTATGTGCGCTGTCTGAGGTCCTGTATGCATTTACAGTAGATCTATGGCACTGCGCAGCACCATACATCTACTGTAAAAGCCTTCAGGACCCTGGACAGCTCACATACTATACGTACATTACGTATAGTATGTGCACCGCTGACAGATGAGCCGGCGGCTTCATTCATAAAAATGTACAGAGCCGACAGGAGTCGGCTTACTGTACATGAGGAATTAACCTATTATATGCCCACCAGAGTAGGCAGCATGTCTCTAGGGGGTGGGGACCCCCCTAGAGACATGATAATAATAATATTAATAATAATATTTATTCATTTTTATAGTGCTATTAATTCCATAGCACTGTACATACATCAGTAATGCTGTCTCTCTTGGAGCTCACAATCTAAATGATGGGCACACTTATTAATAATATTAAAGGTTTTTTTAACAACATTAAACACCTTGCATATCCCGGCGGCAGGCGGGATAAGCAAAGTATACGGGAATCGAATTGCTCGGGATTACACATCCTGAGCAATGCGGTTACCGCATTGCGGGGCTTAGAACCGCCCTGAAAACTGCAGCCTGCATGATTTTTCACGCAGACTGCAGAGTCGGATGCGGTAACCGGATTACTTGTAATGCAATTCGGTTTTTAGAATGGGCTCCTATGAGGAGCGTTTCCTGATGTGGTTTTGAGCTTTTTGGAAGCTCAAACCGGATCAGGATTTAAAAAAATTAACGCAAGTGTGACCCTAGCCTAAGTGTTTTATTTGAATACCTGTTGCATTATTATACTATATGTGAACATGGTTGTTCATAACCAAATGAAAAATGAAATCAAAAACTTAATTTTTATTTTTTTTTGTGTCAAAAAATGTTTAATGGCCTTATTGCAATATTCATGCATATTGCACATTTGCATATAAAAATATTCTTTATATAACTATAACTAATAACATCAAACTGTGTGTAAGGCTAGGGTCACAAATGGCAATCCGTTTTTTAGAGTGTTTCTAAAAACAAATGTTTTTTTTAGGCTGCTTTTGTGCCTCCTGTGCCCCTGAACGTTTTTTGGACTTAGTAATTTTTTCTTAAAAAACGCTATGCATTAACGCATGCTTTAACGGATGGTACCTATATGTATAAATAGTTGACCATAGTTGGGGTAGGCCTGGACTTAATCTCCCATGAGAGTTGACTTTAATGGGTTGAAGGATTCTTCCACTCGGTCATCCCACTCAATCAGAGGGCTCTTGCACTTTATCTTCTTGGAGTGGCCCACTAAGAGGTCTTGTAGGAGAGCTGCAATTTTAGTGAAACCCTTGATGAACCTTTGGCAGTAGCCGACTAACCCTAGAAACTGCCATACTTCACGAATGGTGGTGGGATTTTGCCAGTCCCTAATGATGGTGACTTTATCAGGGTCTGATGCCACTAACTACATGGCCTAGGTACTGTACCTTGGTTTTTAAGAGATGACACTTGGGCGGCTTCACCTTCAGACCAAAGTTGTATAAGGCCTTGAACACCTCGGCCAGGTGATTCAGGTGGTTCTCGTAGGTCCGAGAATAGACGATGATGGCATCATCCAGGTATAACAATACTGTTTCAAAGTTCTTGTGCCCGAGGCAACACTTCATTAATCTCTGGAACGTTCATGGTGCACTACATAATGGCATACAGTTGAACTTGCTTAGGCCCATTGGTGTTATAAACAAGGTCTTCTCCTTGTACGTCTCTGCCACGGGAACCTGCCAGAACACGCTGGTGAGATCTAGGGTCAAGAAATATCAGATTTCAGGGCAGCTCCTCATTCTTCAATACGTGGCAAGGGATAAGCATATTTACATGTAATGCGGTTAATCTGCCTGTAATCAACACACATTCTCATTGTACTGTCTTTCTTTTTAACCAGGACTAAAGGGGCTGCCCAGGGGCTACAACTATCTCTGATTACCCCTGCCTCCTTCATTTCCCATAACATGCTCTTGGCACACTGATAGTGAGCTGGGGGAATAGGGCAGTATCTTTCTTTAATGGGTGGGTGGTCTCCTGTGGGGATATAGTTTTGGACCCCTTTTACCTGCTTAAAGTCCAGGGGCTTCTTTCTAAATACCCTTTCATTTTCCTGGACCATCCAGTAGACCCCATCTTATTGATGTGAAGGGGTAGTGTCAATGCCAATGTGCAGCTTCTGACACCAGTTCACAAGCTGTCCCACAGAGCTGTTGTCCTCCACTGTTTCAGACAGGTTAAAGGATTCTAATGCCTGGATTGCGTTATTGTTGACAATAAAAAGCTTGACTACTGTGGCATACCGAGGTAAGTTGACCTTTTTCTCCCCACAATTTGTAATGCTTATAGGTACTCTCCCCTTGCGGACATCTTCTACCCCTCTGGCAGTCAGGATAGTAGGCTTGCTGTCAGAGTTTACAGGTTCTACCAGGGCCTGGTAATCTTGACCCCAAATCATCATTTCACTTTTGGGATATATCACAATGGGGAATGGATCACTCATCCTTACACTGCCAACTTCTCCACCGGACAATTCTACCTGTTGTCTCTGCATTAACGCTTTGATTTCCTTGTGCAGGACTCGTTGTCCGGAACTGGCAATTTTGTCTACCTGCTATAACAATACAATAATCTTGCCAAGACAACTCTCAATAACATTGGTATCTAGGGTGGTCATGGAATTACATTCTCGTCGATCAATATCCACTATAGTCAAACCCTGGGTTTTGAGCTCTACTCACCCCACGTTATTCGTCACCACTTTATACCCCACATGAGGCAAGGGCTGACCATTACTGACGATTATAGTCAGGTCATCATCAGGGCTGTGGGTAAAGTAAGAATGAGCCCAGGACCATTTATAAAGGATATGTGGCATCGTGGTCACCTGGGAGCCAGTGTCCAGTAGAGTGTTCGTAAGGATACCATCAAGCATGACAGGCAGGACTTGTCATCCCCTGACGTACTTGTCCCGCCAGTTATGTGGACCAAGTCGCTTTACTCCTGAGGATTGGCCCTCTGCCGATTAAAAGGACAGAACCTTGTGATGTGCCCCACTTTGTTGCAGCGGTGGCAGAGTGGCTGTCCAGTCTGGTCGTAGCAGTCGGTGTCTTTTCCTCTGGTCGGTGGGATCCTCTTCTGTTGCTGTCACAAGAGGTCATCTGGACTGGAGGCCAGCTTGATTTCTCAGATGGCGAAGACACTTGCAGGTTCTGCACTGTTTTTATCAATGCAGCCACACGCTTGGTTAACTCATGGACCTGGAGGCGTAAAACTGCGGAATTGTTGTTACTTAGTGCCTGTGCATCAGCCTCAACAGGTGCTGGGGACGCTGCCTCCTGGTGGTACATTATTGCTGGGCGCTAGGAGAGCACTGTGCAGCTGGGGGTTGTTTCTCACAGCATGCGGATTGCCCGATCCTTAAATTGTTGCAAAGTTCATGTCCGGGTTCTGTAGTGCCATGATACGCAGCTGCGTCCGGTGTGTGTTGGACAGTAGCTCCTCTATGAACTGCTCGGTTAGCAGTCTGTCCTCCTCCTGCATGCTGTCATTGTAAATCTGCTTAATGGCACGCAGCGCCTCCTGAAGATTGAGAGCATAGTCTCTCACGCAGTCCTGCACCCTTTGTTTGCAGCCGAAAAATCTAATTTTTATTTCTGCCGCTGTGCGGGTATCAAAGGTGTCCTTCAGTTTTGCCAGAATGTGCTCAACTGTTCTTTTATCAATGTACAGCCAGGACTTTACTTCTCGCTGGGTGGTACCAGTGAGCTGACCGATGAGGATGCTGACCTTCTGCCTCTTGGACAACAGGTACACGTCAAACAGGCTATGCAGTCTGTCTTTGAAGTCACTAAGGGTATGTGACTCTGCAGAGTATTGTGGTAACCAGGTCGCTCCTGGGATGTACGGCATTCATTGACAAGGGCATTATGGGGGCCGCGGAAGTGCCCGCTGCTGGAGCTTCACCTAGGTTGGGCATCTTCTTTTCCCCTAGTTAGCTTTAGCCAGGTTCTGAGTCTCTGTTTTGGGTATCGCTGGCTGGGATGATTCACCCGGCCAGTCAATTTACAGCCACGCCGCAGGATCAACAGGCAGTATGGTTTATTCACACAGGGGTTTCATGTTGGGGCCTTCTTTTTCCTACCGGCTGACTTCAGAGTGCAATGCAGGTCCGCCCACTACGACATGCTCCTGTCTGCTCCCAATGCCTCGTGGAGTAGTACTGGCAGCAATTTACACAGTTCAACGCAGTCTTTTGCACACAGAACTCAGTGCTACCGGTGTTCCGAAATCCGGTTCGGGGACTTCAAATGCAACAGCTGCAAGAGCCGTGGAGTACTCGATAGCCGGGCCGGTAATACTTCAGAGAGGTCATGGCAGGTGTGGCCGAGCTCAGTGGCACTAGCCGTGCAATGATGGTGATCATTTACAGGGGATATGAGTCTTTTTGTGACGCCACCTGTGGTGTTCGGCCAGGGATGGCCAACGCTGCTTGGATGAGCCCCAGGGGATGGTATTGTGGCAGCTGGGATGGTAACGCTCCCCACAGGTGGAGTGGGCCATGGGATACAATGTGCTTCCAATAGGACAAAGTACCTCGTGGTCCGAGCTGCTGTGTTCGTATGATGTAAAAACCAGATACAGCGGAATGTCTGGGTATAGTATTAGCTGTTCATTTTCTGACGTGTTTCAGAGTCATATCCCAAACTCCTTCCTCAGGGAATACAATGTGAGAGTCTGGGTGCTAACCGTGGTGCTGAAGCTCCACAGCAAGCAATCTGAACAGCTTCAGCACTACGGTCAGCACCCAGCTTTAACATTCAGGACCATGGAAAGCTCCTGTACTCCAGCCACCAGTGATTTCAGCTCCACACAGAAGTGCTGAAATTGCCGACTTTTAACTAAATAAATAATTAAAACCTTCAGACACATTCTGTCCTGTCAGTTTGTGTCCAGGGAGTCTGGACAAAACTGGACACAACCTGGCAAGACAGAAGCATGAGGTTAAGCTGACATAACCGGCTTATTAACCGCATCTGCCCGCTCCGGGCTGACATGCAGTACAGAAGCTGCAGATGGGGTTAATAAGCCGGTTATACCCGGAAAATTCAAACAATGATGCTGTCAAAGCAGCAGAAAGACTGAAATAGCTATTATATCTACAGATCTTTATCGGGCTTTCCTGTGTCGGGAGAATAGCACACGCGTGAGTAACTTGCACAGTGTGCTGTCCGCGTGTGAGGCTTCCTTCCACCTATAGACTTTCATTAGTCACTCGCACATCAAACACGCATTTAGTTGCAGCATGCTGCAAGTGAACTCACATGTGACTCTCAGTGAGAGTGCAGCACATGGTACACGCACCAGTGTACCCTGCCTGATATGGCAACACTGGTCTGAGTGCAATGCGAGTTTCCCTCACATTGCACTCACGCGAGTCACCCGCACAGTGTCCCTCCACCCTTAACATTGATGATTATGGCTTTTAGCCAATGAAAACCCTAAAGTTATTTTCTCCGAAAATTAAAATAGGGAGGATGAAGGGTTTGAGAGATAAAATATCACCTGAATAGGCATCAGAGGCTCACCTTGTGTGGTTGTGAGAGTCACAATCACTATAACAGCATATCACAGCTGCTGCAGTCCCCAGCGTGGTGCATATAGAGTAGGGAGGATGAAGGGTTAAAAACCACGCTGCTGTATTTCACAAGACATCAGAGGGTAAATATAATATGGATTTATTAGTCAACATAGTTCATGACTCTTTGGACTCTTCCTCGAGACAAATTAACATCATAATCCCATGTTTCAGGGCAAATTCTGTACATATATGAGCTATAGCAGTGTTATGGCAATAAATAGTTAATAATTTATATAAGTTTATTGAAGCCATTCAGAAATCTTCCAGTGTGCAGGCTAGAGGCTGGTTTGTAGAAAAAAGGCCTTGCTCTTTTCCTCTAGTTAGTTCTCCCTCCTTCCTCCCCTCCTCAGGAAATTCTTCTGTCTCAAGATTATGTAGCAGTGCTGAAGCCGTTCTTATCAGCAAGGACCAAATGTACTGTACTAATCCAAGGCTAAATTGAAACTAACTAACACACAGAATATGAATTGAATGTTTTTCAGAATAAAATGTAGATTCAGCATAATATGATGCAATCACTCCTAGTAACACCCCTTTTAGTATCCCTTTAAAGAGCCGTATATAACTGTTAACTCCTCCCTTAATAAAGATCTTTGTCATTAAGCTCTACTTTGACATGGTTGTCAGCGTGGTTCTTACCGGTGGCGTGCACACACAAAGACAAAGCATCAATTTGGCGACAGACAATAAAGAAGACAGCCCACCCGAAAGGTGTGGAGGGCATCCATTACAGCAGTTAATTGTTGTTTCTATTTCTACATTATTTTGTTGAAACAAAGGGACTCTTCAGTACTGAGGATCTAAAACTACTATAACTGCTCTATAGATGCTAGAGACACCTATTAGAGCCTGTCCACATAACGAATACCTTTGAAAAAGTGCTGAACAATTTAATAGTCACACTACAAGGTGGGGTGAAGAGAAGGATGTAGTCTCAAAGCTGCCAGAACAAGGCTTTCCATGGGGGGCATGCCTAAGTGTTTACAATGTTTTCTCCAGAGTCTCTCATAGTGAGGTTGCGCTTGGCTGATGATAGGCCCCATTTATTAATCCAGGGCAACTTCTGGTTGTTAGGCTCTATCAAGGGGGCTGGTTGGTGCTAGGCAGGATAGAATAGTAAAGGGAGCTACAACCCCTGAAAATTTTACCGAGCAACCCTGAACTCCCTGGCATTAGGGATGGGCGAATCTACTCGCTAGGACTCGTTACTCGGCGAGTAGTAAGGGACTCGCAGGACTCGGTACTCTGCGAGTTTCCCAGTGATTACTCGCACGAGTCCAATGCAAATCAATATCAATCCTAGTTTTGTCAGAAACGCTGACAAAACTAGGATTGCCATTGTTTGCATTAGACTCGCGAGTAATCACTGGCTACTGTGCCAGTGATAGCAGGGAAACTCGCAGATAACTGCTGTTTCTTTGCGAGCCGAGTCCAGCTGTCTTCTCTGTGCAGCTCCAGGGTCCTAGAGCCCGCCTTCTCACAGACATGATGTAGCAGTGCTGAGATTGTTCTCAGTCTGCTCATTCCCTGTGTACAGACATGAATGTCTGTGCACAGAGATGATGTAGCAGAGCTGAGATTGCTCTCAGTCTGCTCATTCCCTGTGTACAGACATGAATGTCTGTGCACAGAGATGATGTAGCAGTGCTGAGATTGTTCTCAGTCTGCTCATTCCCTGTGTACAGACATGAATGTCTGTGCACAGAGATGATGTAGCAGAGCTGAGATTGTTCTCAGTCTGCTCATTCCCTGTGTACAGACATGAATGTCTGTGCACAGAGATGATGTAGCAGTGCTGAGATTGTTCTCAGTCTGCTCATTCCCTGTGTACAGACATGAATGTCTGTGCACAGAGATGATGTAGCAGAGCTGAGATTGTTCTCAGTCTGCTCATTCCCTGTGTACAGACATGAATGTCTGTGCACAGAGATGATGTAGCAGTGCTGAGATTGTTCTCAGTCTGCTCATTCCCTGTGCATAGACATCTATATTTATGCACAGGGGATGTAGCAGAGAGGACATCGCGTTTTGGACTGCGTCGGACGGAAGAGGATTTTTTTAATTAAAGATGGAGTCCCTAATGGCTTTTTTTTTTATTTCTAATAAAAAATTTTCCTTGTGTTGTGTTTTTTTTAAAACAATTTAATAGAAATTCATGGCGGTCATGTCTAATATTGGCGTGACCGCCATAAATTTCGGGCTTAGGGCCAGCTGATAATACAAAGCTGGCCCTAACCTCTTTATTACCCAGCGTGCCACCGCTACCAGGGCCGCTGGAAGAGCGGGGTTCAGCGCCAGAGGATGGCGCTTCAATGAATGCGCCATCTTCTGTGGCGGCTGCGGGCTGCAATTTGCAGCGGGGGGTGCCCAGAAAGCTTGGGCATCCCTGCGCTGCGGATTCCAGCCCCCAGCTGCTTAGCTGTACCTGGCTAGACATAGAAATTGCGCGGAGCCCCACGCATTTTTTTTTTATTATTTCATGAATTTCAGAGTCAGAGTCTCAGAGTCAGAATCTCAGAATTTCATGAAATAATTAAAAAAAAATGCGTGGGGCTCCGCGCAATTTCTATGTCTAGCCAGGTACAGCTAAGCAGCTGGGGGCTGGAATCCGCAGCGCAGGGATGCCCAAGCTTTCTGGGCACCCCCCGCTGCAAATTGCAGCCCGCAGCCGCCCCAGAAGATGGCGCGTTCATTGAAGCGCCATCCTCTGGCGCTGAACCCCGCTCTTCCAGCGGCCCTGGTAGCGGTGGCACGCTGGGTAATAAAGAGGTTAGGGCCAGCTTTGTATTATCAGCTGGCCCTAAGCCCGAAATTTATGGCGGTCACGCCAATATTAGACATGACCGCCATGAATTTCTATTAAATTGTTTTAAAAAAAACACAACACAAGGAAAATTTTTTATTAGAAATAAAAAAAAAGCCATTAGGGACTCCATCTTTAATTAAAAAAATCCTCTTCCGTCCGAGGCAGTCCAAAACGCGATGTCCTCTCTGCTACATCCCCTGTGCATAAATATAGATGTCTATGCACAGGGAATGAGCAGACTGAGAACAATCTCAGCACTGCTACATCATCTCTGTGCACAGACATTCATGTCTGTACACAGGGAATGAGCAGACTGAGAACAATCTCAGCTCTGCTACATCATCTCTGTGCACAGACATTCATGTCTGTACACAGGGAATGAGCAGACTGAGAACAATCTCAGCACTGCTACATCATCTCTGTGCACAGACATTCATGTCTGTACACAGGGAATGAGCAGACTGAGAACAATCTCAGCTCTGCTACATCATCTCTGTGCACAGACATTCATGTCTGTACACAGGGAATGAGCAGACTGAGAACAATCTCAGCACTGCTACATCATCTCTGTGCACAGACATTCATGTCTGTACACAGGGAATGAGCAGACTGAGAACAATCTCAGCTCTGCTACATCATCTCTGTGCACAGACATTCATGTCTGTACACAGGGAATGAGCAGACTGAGAACAATCTCAGCACTGCTACATCATCTCTGTGCACAGACATTCATGTCTGTACACAGGGAATGAGCAGACTGAGAACAATCTCAGCACTGCTACATCAGGTAGCAGGCGGGCTCTAGGACCCTGGAGCTGGCAGCCTGTACAGAGGAGACAGGATCTTATCTGTGCGAGTCAGCGATTACTTACAAAGTAAACGAGCAATGCAAATAAATGACACAACTAGGATTGCTCCAGGCTGAAGCTTCCGAGACACATCTGCGATTTGTAAATCTCACACTACTCGCTATTACTCGCTTCCCCATTCATTAACATTGGCCTCGCTAGACTCGCAACGAGTAGCGAGTCCTGTGCTCGGACTCGCTAGAGTCAAGCGATTCTGAGTAATTTAGGATTCGCCCATCACTACCTGGCATCCCTAGATGGGTTCTTTCAACCTGTGTGGCAACCACATTCCTATCCCTGTCTTTCCCTGAACACAACCCTAGCTAGTGAGTGGGGCAGCAGGTTCATTAGTCCTATTCTAGGATAAAGATACAAAAGGGAAAAGATAGATAAGGGTTAAAGAAACAGCAATCATTCAATACACACCAGTCTACAGGAAGGAGTAAAGGGAGAGGATTAGTGAGGCAAACCAAAAAGGGAATTAAGGGTGAGAAGACACCAATTAATCTTCCAAGCAGCTAACTCCAGATATGGCTCCTTAACTTCCTTTACCACAGTTCACAACTCCACTTCAAGATCAAGATATAGCATATTATTACTGGTAATACCTACCCAAGCTGAAAGGTGAGTATTTATAGCAGATGGGAGTGGAAAAATCAGAACAATTGAGGCAACCCAAGGTAAGCCTAGGAATCCACAAGAACTGCTTTAACTCTTCAGGCACCAGCAAATCTGCACAGCTAACTGCAAAGCAAAGCACACCAACCAGTGGAAGAGTATTTGCAGCCATGCTCTCTGATAATCTGACACCTGAAATAGAAAAGAGGGTATCCCCACGACATGAGCCATATGCAATTTATTTTTTAATTGTTCACTACTTCAACAGCTAAGACTTTTGCGATCTTGGTTAGCAATCCCTTCCATCTAGTTTTAAGTGACAGCTCTGATGCCTCCTGTGTACCTCTATTGTCTCTACTGTTACATGTAAAGAGATTTTACTCTAGCCTAGAGGATATGGGTTATAGTTGAGATCACTGTACACCTGCCTGATGAACATAAAAGGGTGCCTCAAAAAGTTTGTACAATCCATTCTCATAAAAAAATAGTTGGCAGTACTGTCTTATCGGTCCTTCCCATACAAGGTTGCTGTCTCTGCAGTCACTGCTGTGCACTGCAGTGAGAGAAACAGTGACTGACCAGCTCATGATCTGCTTGAAAGAAGAGCATTGTGCAGTAATTCAAGGTTTGTTTTGCAGACTGAGGGTGCGTCTAGTGAAAATATCTATCAATGATTTTGGCACAGAATGGAGAAAGCTTTTTGTCACAAAGAATTGTATATGAATAGATCCCGAGGGAAATTACAGAAGTTCAAGGAAGGTCTCATAAGTTTCATAAATATGAAAACAGAAAAAATGACGGCACTCACCCATTAAGGTTCTTCACAGTGCAGTTTTTATTCCACCCAGGAATGGGGTTACAGTTGTGCGGGGCGGGAGAAGAGGCGGGGGGAAACTACGGGCGCTCCGTTTTGAGTATGTTACTCTTTGACGGGTCTCCATTTTTTCAAAAAATTTGGGCCCAGACACCACTTCAGTGGCATCAATTGCCCCACAGTTGCAAGCTTTAAATGCTTGGTGAGGTGACTATCATGCAGCACATTACAAAATCCACAAGCCTTTAGTCCCCCCCATGTTCCATGTTATCTGTAAGATTTGTTACCAAAATCTAAGAAGAGGCCAAAAAATCAATAGTTTGAGTAGGTCATGCATGAACCCTCACATGGATATGAAGCAAAAGTCGCAGTGGGAAGCTCACTGTGCTACAATGCGGCCTAGCAGGCGGGGCCAACCATCGTCTAGCCCATCAAGTGCATCCGCTGCCTCTTCATCCTCTATGACTGTGGAGACAGCAGTCACACATGATTTTGGACGCAGATCTTTCACCTCTTTACCCGCAACAGCCAGTGTGATTGGTAGGTCGTCAGTTGTTTTGGAAGTGTAAACACTTGCTGGTGTTCAGCGCTGTCAGACATCAAGAGCACCAGCTTTGGATGAAGGCAGCATAATATGTCCGCCTGCACCTTCCTCACAGACCAACAGTTTGCCGGGGACACACTTCTCAACCCTGTCTCAGCACAGGAGCCAGCCCTTGGTCCCTCAGATGTGGACAAGTAAAAGACCGTTTCCTCCTAGCCATGACAAAGCTAAGAGGTTGAATTTCACCATCTGCAAGCTGTTGGCTACAGAAATGCTCTGTCTCCACCTGTTGCACACAGAGGATTTTTGAGACCTTGTGTCCGTCACAGTGCCCCAGTACCAGATGCGCAGTCGCCACTACTTCTCAAGAATGTTGTGCCTGCGCTACACCGGCATGTCGAACACAACATCATCACTTCCTTGAGAAACTCTGTGTGTGAGAGGGTGCATTTCACCACAGACAATTGGACCAGTAAGCATGGAAAGGGGCGCTACATGGCGGTGACTGTGCACTGGGTAACTATGAAGACAGCAGGAGAAGGGGCTGCTGTCCAAGTCTTGCCATCCTTACGAGTTGTGCCGTTCGCATCCCACAGCTCAATGCCTTGCATCTTTACAGAAGTCGTTCGTCCTGCCAGTTCACTGGCTGAAATGCGATGTGCCGACATGATGGAATTCAACTCTGCACATGTTGCAGCAACTGTGGCTGCACCAATGAGCCCTGGTGCAATACATCATGACTTATAACCTCGGTCTACGAGATCCAGAGGTAGGGCAAATCACATAGCTGGAGTAGTCTGAAATGAATGACCTATGCACCATTCTGTACAGTATTGAAATGTCGACGAAGAGGTTTATTGATGATGATGCCATTATCAGCATGACTATTCCAATCATTTACATGCTGGAGCACACTTTAAACAGTATTGGGAGTGAGGTGGTGGCACTAGAGGAGGGGGAGGAAGTACAGGAGGTTTCGTATGCGAAAGGTCTCACAAGATCTCCAAGGTGCAGTTCACAGCTTATGAATGAGGGTCTACATTATGCTTGCTCAGAACCTTCTTTATCTGGGCCTGGATCCGACTCCAAATGCTTCTGGGCATCAGTGCAGATAATTTCCTCGTCTTGAATCACAAAAGCTTTTAAGCAGACCTCTGATTCCCAGGCTATAGTACGAGTGAAGAGCAATGCATACTCAACCATCTGTCTTACCCTATACTCAGATGGGTGGCTGGAGACTTGGGAGCTGTGCGGAAGTAAGTGGGATTGTGGTGACACCTCTGAGGACTGGTGTATTTGTGAAGTAGAAGTTGAGGTGGAGGAGAGCCCCCTTGCTGAAGCACTTGCTATCCATTTAAGCGCCTGCCCTTTTTGTGCCTCACCAAGAATTGGTATCGATCATCGTCTGAGTCGTGTCCGTACGAAAGGGATCATATCAGAATCTCCACAGAAAGAAGTAGACATCTTACTTTGGCTGGAAGATGGTCTTTCTCCAGCAGATATTACTCAATATCCCCCATTGGCGTAACTTACAGCTCACAGGCCCTGATGTGATAGCTCCAACGGGGCCCCCCAATTATTGCAAATCTTTAATAGCATTAGTCTTTTTCTAAAGGCCAAAGGAACTTTAGGGGCCCCCTAGGTTCCAGGGCCCGGGTGCGATTGCAACCCCTGCACTTGTTGTAGTTACACCCCTGTATGCCCCACAGCCCCTGCTGTGATGTGTATGCTCCAGCATCTCCTGCGATATCTATGTCCCCCAGCCCCTCCTGTGATGTATATGCCCCAGCGCCTCCTTGATGGATTTGCCCTAGCGCCTCCTGTAATGTATATGCCCCAGTGCCTACTGTGATGTATATGCTCAGGCGCTTCTGTTATATATATGCCCCAGCCCCTCTTGTGATCTATATGCCCCAGCCCCTCTCATGATCTATATGCCCCAGCCCCTCTTGTGATCTATATGCCCCAGCCCCTCTTCTGATGTATATGTCTCTGTCCCTCCTGCGATGCATATGCCCCAGTACCTCCTGTGATGTATTTGCCCTAGCACCTCCTGTGATGCATATGCCCCAGCTCCTCCTGTAATGTATATGCCCAAGGACCTCCTGTGATGTATATGCCCCAGCTCCTCCTGTGATGTATATGCTCCAGCCCCTCCTATGATGTACTGTATATGCCTTTGTCCCTCCTGTGATGTATATGCCCCCCTTTTCTCCAGTGATGTATATACAGCAATCCCAGTGTTTCTTTTGCGAAGTATATGATTTACTAAAATTATTATCACAAAGAGTTGACTGCGCTCCAGGCCGACTTCAACCTGGAAAGGCAATTGTGAGAAGCAACAATATCGGTATCACTCAATATCACAACTGCACTTATGAGCAGCAGCTCCAGACACCACAGTAGAGGTGAGTTATTGAATTTTTTGATGTGGCACCCCCTGCGGGGACTGCCACAGAATCCACCGGTGCAAGGAGGGTGTTACACTTTGGTTAGCACAGCACACCACACCTTCCACCCCAGACCTGAAAGGGGAGCTCTACTGGCTGCCTTAAGTCAGTTCCCCTTTAAGAACATCAAGGCCTGATGGGAGGAGTTAGTCAGTCTAGAGTCTGCAGTGAGAGGGAAGAGAGAGGAGACAGAGGAGCTGATCTCTGGGATAGATCCAGGACCAGTGACCACTGAGCGCTGTGTGTACCCTAGGGAAAGTGTCGGAGGCAAGTGGAGAAAGAAGGGAACTAAGAAAAGGGAACCGGTTACTACAGCCCTTTAGTACGCCCGGACATCGGAGTCCGACGCCGCTAGCATTGAGTGCTACATCAAAAGCCCGGAAGACTCAGGAGGAGTTCAGCCCTGAGGAGAACAAAATAAGAGATGCTAAACTGACCAAGTATAGGACCAGGGGCCATAGGAGAAACAGGGAGCCCGTAGTAGGACCTCATTGCCAGTTTAGGACAAAGCCCAGAGAGGGAGAAGAAGCAGTGGGTTCAGGTTCAGGCAGGACTTACCCCACACCACAGAGCACAAAGACAGAAGAGGCCTCATAACTTTCTAAGGTGGAAGTCCCAAGTTGCATCGGGGACCTGGTTATTACTCTGGACTGTACCTGTTACCCTGTCACTAGTAAAAGGTACCGAAACAACCATCACTGCGTGTCTGTGTGCCTGCTTAATCGCCGCAATTCACCGCCTTGTCTGCAAAGACTGCACTATTACTCCCCTCATCCATCCCCGCCTCCCTGAGGTAAAGCTCCACCTGTGGGGAGCTGTACCACACTCTGCTGCACCCACCAACACCTTAGCAGCCGGCTGCAGCGCTGGTATACCCGTTACCAGGTACCATAGGTGGTGTCACGTTAACAATCCCCTTATCCCCCCCCCACCATTCCCCGCCATTGAGGGTCCAGGGCACGGGAGCGGGGATCGACCAGCCGTGATCCACCATCAAAGCCGCCATCAGCCCTGGTTCTCGAGTACCCCATCCCCTGTCAACCGCCTTATTGACATTTTTAAATTTTAAATTTTGTATGGCCCCTGAAGGCTGGTAGAAATTTCTAAATGGCCCTCAGCAGGAAAAAGGTTCCCCACCCCTGGCATACATAGATACAGTTAGGGCCAGAAATATTTGGACAGTGACACAATTTTCGCGAGTTGGGCTCTGCATGCCACCACATTGGATTTGAAATGAAACCTCTACAACAGAATTCAAGTGCAGATTGTAACGTTTAATTTGAATGGTTGAACAAAAATATCTGATAGAAAATTTAGGAATTGTACACATTTCTTTACAAACACTCCACATTTTAGGAGGTCAAAAGTAATTGGACAAATAAATATAACCCAAACAAAATATATTTATTTTCAATATTTTGTTGCGAATCCTTTGGAGGCAATCACTGCCTTAAGTCTGGAACCCATGGACATCACCAAACGCTGGGTTTCCTCCTTCTTAATGCTTTGCCAGGCCTTTACAGCCGCAGCCTTCAGGTCTTGCTTGTTTGTGGGTCTTTCCGTCTTAAGTCTGGATTTGAGCAAGTGAAATGCATGCTCAATTGGGTTAAGATCTGGTGATTGACTTGGCCATTGCAGAATGTTCCACTTTTTTGCCCTCATGAACTCCTGGGTAGCTTTGGCTGTATGCTTGGGGTCATTGTCCATCTGTACTATGAAGCGCCGTCCAATCAACTTTGCAGCATTTGGCTGAATCTGGGCTGAAAATATATCCCGGTACACTTCAGAATTCATCCGGCTACTCTTGTCTGCTGTTATGTCATCAATAAACACAAGTGACCCAGTGCCATTGAAAGCCATGCATGCCCATGCCATCACGTTGCCTCCACCATGTTTTACAGAGGATGTGGTGTGCCTTGGATCATGTGCTGTTCCCTTTCTTCTCCAAACTTTTTTCTTCCCATCATTCTGGTACAGGTTCATCTTTGTCTCATCTGTCCATAGAATACTTTTCCAGAACTGAGCTGGCTTCTTGAGGTGTTTTTCAGCAAATTTAACTCTGGCCTGTCTATTTTTGGAATTGATGAATGGTTTGCATCTAGATGTGAACCCTTTGTATTTACTGTCATGGAGTCTTCTCTTTACTGTTGACTTAGAGACAGATACACCTACTTCACTGAGAGTGTTCTGGACTTCAGTTGATGTTGTGAACGGGTTCTTCTTCACCAAATAAAGTATGCGGCGATCATCCACCACTGTTGTCATCCGTGGACGCCCAGGCCTTTTACAGTTCCCAAGCTCACCAGTCAATTCCTTTTTTCTCAGAATGTACCCAACTGTTGATTTTGCTACTCCAAGCATGTCTGCTATCTCTCTGATGGATTTTTTCTTTTTTTTCAGCCTCAGGATGTTCTGCTTCACCTCAATTGAGAGTTCCTTTGACCGCATGTTGTCTGGTCACAGCAACAGCTTCCAAATGCAAAACCACACACCTGGAATCCACCCCTGACCTTTTAACTACTTTATTGATTACAGGTTAATGAGGGAGATGTCTTCAGAGTTAATTGCAGCCCTTAGAGTCCATTGTCCAATTACTTTTGGTCCCTTGAAAAAGAGGAGGCTATGCATTACAGAGCTATGATTCCTAAACCCTTTCTCCGATTTGGATGTGGAAACTCTCATATTGCAGCTGGGAGTGTGCACTTTCAGCCTATATTATATATATAATTGTATTTCTGAACATGTTTTTGTAAACAGCTAAAATAACAAAACTTGTGTCACTGTCCAAATATTTCTGGCCCTAACTGTAGATGCATACTGTATCTAAATACATAGATAGATTAGATAGATAGATAGACAGATAGATAGATAGATAGATAGATAGATAGATAGATAGATAGATAGATAGATAGATAGATAGATTGGTTGCAGTGAAATTATGGACACATTGTTCCATTTTGTGGTCGTGTATAAATGCAACAATGCAGATATCTGTGTGTGTGACGTGGCCCTAAAGGCCCAGTTAGGCGGCCGTCACACGGTGCAATATGTTGAACGATATTGTAAGTGATCACGTGCACGCGCGATCGCTAACAATATCGTTCACATCGCTGGTGAGATGTCACACAGACAGGCTCACCAGCGATGTGGGCCAGCGAGATCGCTGGTAACTATGGTACACATCGGGTTACTAGGCGCCGCGCGGCGCTTAGTAACCTGACGTTTACCATAGATACGATCTCCCAGCATAGGCTCTGCCGCTGGGAGATCGTTCATCGTGGTGTCACACACCACGATGAGGCAGATTGAACAAGCGTTTATCGCTTGATATGAGCTCCGGCTCTCATATCTGCGATGTCACGATCAAGCGATTTTACATTGTAAAATCGCTTGATCGCACGTAACGATGCACAAACGAAATCGCTTAAGCGATCAAAAAGCAGATCGCTTAAACGATATCGTTCAAGATATTGCACCGTGTGACGGCCGCCTAACACACACAGATAATTGTGCAGAGATTGTTGGCAGATCTCTGGTTGCAGTGAAATCATGGACACATTGTTCCATTTGTACACAGCCACAAAATGGAACAATGTGTCCATGATTTCACTGCAACCAGAGATCTGCAAACAATATCTGCACAGATATCTGTGTGTGTGACGTGGCACTTGGGCGGCCGTCAGACGCTTCAATATCTTGAACGATATTGTAAGCGATCACGTGCACGCGCGATCGCTTACAATATCGTTCACATCGCTGGTGAGCTGTCACACAGACAGACTCACCAGCGATGTTGGCCAGCGAGATCGCTGGTAACTATGGTACACATCGGGTTACTAGGCGCCGCGCGGCGCTTAGTAACACGACGTGTACCATAGTTACCATCTCCCAGCATAGGCTCTGCCGCTGGGAGATCGTTCATCGTGGTGTCACACACCACGATGAAGCTGATTGTTAAATCGTTCATAGCTAGATATGAGCTCCTGCTCTCATATCTGCGATGTCACGATCACGTAACGATGCACAAACGATATCGCTTAAGCGATCAAAAAGCAGATCGCTTAAACGATATCGTTCAAGATATTGAAGCGTCTGACGGCCGCCTTGGTTAGATACATAGATATATGATAAGGCCCTGTTACACCTTCAGATAATCTGTCAGATCTTGTTGGCAGATCTCTGGTTGCAGTGAAATCATGGAAACATTGTTCCATTTGTACACAGCCACAAAATGGAACAATGTGTCCATGATTTCACTGCAACCAGAGATCTACAAACAGGATCTGACACATTATCTGAAGGTGTAACAAGGGCCTTTAAGTAGATACACAGATAGAAAGACAGATAGATAGAGTCAGTGTGCAGAGCACAGTGTGTGATGATCATACTCTTTCGCTGTGAACTTCAGCCTGACAGTAGCAGGGAGCAGGGATCAGCAGTCAGGCACTGCACTACACTGCCAGGCTGCAGATCACTGCTCCCCACCATCGCAGATACTCACCTCACCCCAGACCTCAGCTGCCAGCGCCTGCTCCTGTCATCCTGGCATCCGTCTGGCTCCTCATACCACTGCTCATATTGCACTGAACCAAGCAGTTGCTAAAGTAAAGTGTAGCCCACAGGGCTTCATAAAGATGACATCAATCTCCTCAATCTGAAGTGATCTGAACAACCCAAGGCGCGTACCCATATCACAGCATGGCCACAGCCAGGGGCATAACATTCACGGTCACACAGGTCGTGACTGCGACGGGGCCCAGATCTACAAGGGGCCCATGTCACCAGCCTCCCCCTGCACCCGCCAATCCCAGTGCCAGGTGCCCACTTCACAAGGATGTGCGCCCCGAGGACACAGATTCATGTCACTGCGCGGCAGCACATGCCCCTATGGGGCCCATGTTTCAGGGAGAGGAGGGAGGGGGGAGCCTCCTGCTTCCTTCTGCTCCTGCCCCTCTCTTACTCTTTCATTATGCATTCCACTGTGGAACGCATACAGCAGTATGGTGCCGCCTCTTCCATACTAGTAGTAGGGGGCACTTCCAGCTTTATGTGATCAGCTGAGATGTCGGGCTAACAGCTCCGATCGGATCCGGGAGCCGATCGGGGCTGTTAATCCCTTGGATCCCGCTGTCAATTACTGACAGCGGGATCCAAGGCGGCCGCAACAGGGAGCGCGCTGTTCCCCGCCTGCTCCGGAGATCCCGCGATAATATCACGGGATCGCCGGCTCTCATGTGACAGCCCAGGGTCCTGGCTAGACCCCGGATGCTGTCAGAGCACAGTTTCCTGCTGTGGTTGGCAGGCGCTGCCAACCACAGCAGGTCCCCGTTTCTGGGAGATACAGATGAGCTGCAGATCATCTGTATCTTCCAGAAGCTATTGAACTGTGCAGCAAGGTTCCTCTTAAAGAGGCAGTGAAAAAATAAGAATCAATGAAAAAATAAAGTTTTTAGAAAACTGTAAAAAAAAATATATATATGAAAGTTCAAATCACCCCCCTTTTCCCCCATTCGCAATAAAAGTATTAAAAAAAGAAAAAAAAAATGTTTGGTATTGCCATGTTCAGAATCGCCCGATCTATCATCCTATTAAATCCGTTAAAGAGAGCCGTGAACTCCGTAACGGAAAAAATGGTCCAAACGGCAAAATTCTGTTTTTTTTGGTCGCCGCAACATTGCTATAAAATGCAATAACGGGCGATCAAAACTGCAGATCCCCCCCAATAATGGTGTCATTAGAAACGTTAGCTCAAGACACAAATAATAAGCCATCACACAGCCCCAGATCCCGAAAAATGTGAACGCTATGGGTCGCAGAACATGGTGCAAAAAGTCAATTTTTGTTTTTTTTTCAAACTTCTGAATTTTTTTTCAGCACCTAGATATGAATAAAGGTATACATGTTGGGTGTCTACGAACTCGTACCGATCCAAGGCATCACCCCATTATGTCGGTTTTACCATATAATGTACATGGCGACTAAAATACCCAAAAAACAAACGTGTCATTGCACTTTTTTTGCAATTTCACTGTATTTAGAATTTGTTTGCAATTTCCCTGTACATTATATGGTAAAATAAATGATTGCATATGAAAGTGCAACTCGTTTCGCAAAAAACAAGCCATCATATGTCTATATTGATGGAAAAATAAAAAAGTTATGGCTCTTGGAAAGGGTTAAACTATATGGAGGTCTGTGAGGCTGCGTTATACTATATGGAGCGGATATGAGGCTGTATTATACTATATGGAGGGCTGTGTGGCTGTACTATACTATATGGAGGACTATAAGGCTACTATATGTAGAATAATGGGGTGCATTATAATAATTGGATAACTATTGGGGATACCTTATGAATGGGGGACTATGGGATGCATTATAATACATGGAGGACTATGGAGGTATATTGTAATATATAGAGGAGTATGGGTATACATTATAATAATTGGAGGACTATCGCAACCGGAGGAGGAAGAACATATGAACCATGATGGGGGACATATATTCCACGATAAGGGCCATATTCCAGGAGGAGGACCATATATAGCAGGATGGGAGACATATATAAAAGGATAAGCTCCATATTCCAGTAGGATGACTATATATAGCAGGATGAGGGACATTAATACATAATGAAGGGGGAGAGAGGTCAATTTGTGAGTCTTTAAAGAACTTAGAACGTTACACGGGCCCATAGATCTGACTACATAGATCTGACTAACATGTGCGCGTGGGTGTCATGCTTGGACTAAGGGCATGTCCAGCAACCGTGCGTGACAGTGATGCATGGACCAATGATGTCTGATGCGCAACAAAAAAAAAACAACAGACAGGGAAACCCCAAAGGGAATAAATACAACAGAGGGCCCTGCTCATAGGGAATGGGAGAGAGGTGACCTCCTGCACTCACCTGCGACAGCCCTGATCTCCCTACCGACCGTCCCTATATGAGTTCTTTCACCTCGTCACCGAGCAGGAAACCTAAGCCCTTTGCTGGCCCTGGTGTTAACCCTCACTAGGGAAGGCCGGCAGGAGCACTAGTCCCATCCACTAAAATAAAGGGACATGAGGGAGGGGGAACACAGACAAAGAACAAAAGGACAGCTACTTCACGTCTGCTGACACTTCACCAGACAGCAGACTGCTTGACAGCAAGAGGTTCTCCACAGAGCTCCTTTCACCTCAGGAGCTTAGCCAGGAATTAAGTTCAATCTCAAGCAAAGCATGCTGGAACGCTGTAATCCTATAAAGGCAGTGGTAATCAAAGAGTGGCTACACCTGGACAAGGTCCAGCTAGCTTGCTGGCAACAGAGACTAACATTAACTCCTCCAGTGCCAAAGTGTGTCGGCGGACCGACCAGCGATCCAACTTGACCTAGATCGCTAGAACGACGTTCAATGATTGCTAGTGAAATGTCACATGTATAGATCTCATTAATGAATCAGCAATGATTCTGCATCAAGCAAACAATACTTGTGGTCCTTAGCTCGCCTACTTCCTTCACTTCTCAATAGGCGAGGTCGTTAACGACATCGTTATCGAGATGTCACACACACCCATGCTGCAGGTTGGATGAAAGTTCATCGTTTGGTTTAAGGTCTGGTTCACAAACCTCCCATCAATGATCTGCCCGATTATCGTTGACAGGATGTACATGTCACACTGAACGACGTCGTTACGACGTCGCTAGAATGACTGAAAACCCGTGATGTACTAACGATATCGTTAATGATATTGTAGTGTGTGGCGGGGCCTTTACTTTAGGTCCAAAGCAGTCACAAGTCTCCTAGGAAAGGGAAACCATTGTGACAATGGGTGGGGAACAGGTCTGAATTTCGCACCTAGGCCCACCAGACTCTAGTTACGCCACTGACCGCAGCACAATGCAGCGAAATACTACTTTTATAAGTGGACATGATCTGAAGTCCATAAATAAAGATTATTACAGTTTAGGTTTCTACAGCCACGTTTTGGCTTGTGTTTGAAAAAACGCATGCGTTCTGCGTTTGCAGAAAATGACAGGTGTTTTTACTTGCGTTTTTAATGTGTTTCTCATTGAAATCAATGGGTGCGTTAACGCATGCATTCCATCGTGTTTTTGGGCACAAATGTTGTCAAAAACGGATTGCAAGCAAAACGGAATACAAATGCAGATGTGCACTTACCAGACAATACAAAGTATGAGTATCAAAAAAAGATAATATTCAACAAATCACAGGTACATGATATACTCTATAATGAATGGTGACAGCCGGACAGAATCTTTTCAAAATGATTAACTCGACGTTCATGGGGAGGGTGATCGGTGATATGGGAAAGAAGAAAGAAGAAAGAAGGACAATGTAAAAGTAAAAAAATCAGAGTAAAAATATACAGGTAGGGAAACACAGTACATAGCCAACTTGAACCACGTAACGGCAATATTACCTAATCTAATATGAAAATGCGGACCAGATCACATGTGGAGCTCATTGTCAAAAGTAGCGTAACCATTATGGAGTTGAGAGGTTCTCATATGCTATCAAAGTAAAATATAAAACCACCAGAGGGTAATAATGTCAATAGATTCTTGATGGTAAAGTCATTCAAAATATTTAAAGAAAAATACTCAAGCATTGTGATAGGATAAATAGTCAGTGCATAGATAGCATAATAGATAAGCTATGTTAAGAAGGTATAGTGTGATTAAAGCTAATGAAATAGTACTATGGCTATGGAAATAGTGGTCTGTACCTTTAAGAATCATGCGACACGTGCAACTGTTAATGATCACTATATTAGACTCATGTAGTGGTCAGCAATGTTGTTTCTATATGATAAAACACATATATCAAATTTTGTACAATGATGCTAATGTAATTACGCATGTGCCAATCCAAAGATCAAAGGCTAGTATCTGTATACAAATTTGCACTTCACTAAGGAAGTGGATGAACTCCAGCGCCACCTTAAGGTAGCTCCTCAAAGTCATTATCACTTTCTGACAAGCCCTTAAATATGACTAGGGATTTGTGCCAGATCAGAACCCCAAACTACAGATGCTGCATATCAGGGTAACTGAGGAGCTACCTAAAGGTGGCGCTGGAGTTCTTCCACTTCCTTACTGAAGTGCAAATTTGCATATTTCCTAGAGGAGGGATGTGACTTTAAATCTCCTTACATACTTATCTGTCTTCTTATGGTTGCAGGCAAACTCCTCTACATAAAGCGGCCATCACACGCTACGATATCGCTAGCGATATTGTTAGCGATCACGTGCACGCACAATCGCTTACAATATCGCTCACATCGCTGGTGAGATGTCACACAGACAGACTCACCAGCGATGTGGACCAGCGAGATCGCTGGTTACTATGGTACACATCGGGTTACTAGGCTCAAACCAATGTACATTGCGATTGTCAAAGAGCAAGGAT
>JARQOC010000001.1:127604666-127614697 GCA_033576535.1 Allobates femoralis | reverse complement strand
TTAAAAAATGCATGCGTTTTTTAAATTTCCCCAAAAACGCTGCTAGCAGCATTTTTGGGCTGCTGCATAAAAATGCATGCGTTTTTTTTTTTTAAAAACACGCACATGCGTTAAAGCATATGTGTTTATGGACTTAGAATAAAAAATGCACAAAATGTTTAAAAAAACGGATTTAGCCCAAAAATGGATTTTATGTGTGACCCTGGCCAATGTCTGTCAAAATCTTGGGACAAAATCTGGGACAAATAAGCTGAGAAATAACCATATGAACACTTGTTCCATATAATTTATCCATGTAACGTGGCAGTGGTTGCATTTTTTCTGCGATCAATTTGTGCATAGAGGAGGTGCTATAAATGGTATGAAAACTGCATGGGGGACTAACAAAAGTATAGCCAATCATTTGCCACCCAGTTTGTAATGGCTCCTTCAATTTCATGTGTTTGTGGGTGATCACGACACTTGTGGAGACCTCTCTCCACACACAGTAGATATTGGCTACATTAAATGTCAGGCAGCTGACTCTAAACCCGCAGCTGCAGATAACCTCGGATCTATAAAATTAAATTAATTTAGCCGATTGGTAAATGCCATAACGAGAGGAAAAAATCAAAATCCATAAATATGCTTTTTTTGTCACTTCTCCACAAAAAAATGTAACAATGACATCGAAATTATGCATATGGCCTAAAATTGTATTTATTAAACCGCCAGCACATCACACAAAAAACAAGCCCACGAAAATGATTTTTCAATACTTAAAGTGGTTGTCCTGTCTAATATGACACATCTGCAGTCACAGGTCACCGGGAATGGCAGTTACATGGCCACAAATGTGCGATATGCATACTCCATGCCTCATTCCAACTACCTGAGCATGGTCTTGCTAAATACACACTGCATTTATCGAGGCTGCACCCATTTAGTTGGATTATGGCCAGGAATATGCATATTACATACCCATGGTCACATAACTGCCATTCCAGTGAGTGCGATGTGAGGATTCACAAGTCTGCAGTCACATAAAGTGACATACAGTCATAGCCAAAAATGTTGGCACGTTTGAAATTGTTCCAGAAAATGACATATTTTACCCAAAAAATTTTTGCAATTACATATGTTTTGTTATACACACAATTGTTTTATATGTATGTATTGAAACAACAGGAAAAAACTGAAAACAATATGCAAATTGAACATAATTTCATGTAAAACTCCAAAAATGGGCTGGACAAAATTGTTGACACCTTTATATTCATATTTGGTTGCAGACGATTTGGAATAAATAACTTCAGACAATCCGTTCCAATAACCATCAACCAGCTTCCTACACTACTGCACCTCTCATCTGGGATTTTGGACTCTTCCTTTACAAACTGCTCCAGGTCTCTCATATTTGAAGGTATCTTCTCCCAACAGCAATTTTAAGATCTCTCCACTTGTACCCCCTCCTCTTCTTCCCTTTTTCTTTCTTCTTATCTATACTTGCTCTTTCCCTTACAACTTGTTAGGTCCCCTGGCACAGCTCCCCAGCTCACGTCTTCTGGGTCGGCATCCTCTGTACCTCTGCCGTCCGGGCATCCAGCGTCCAGGCGTACTGTGCCTCGAAGCCGTTGCTGGGTTCCCTTCCTGTCAGCTGACCAACGGGCTCACACATGAGCACATTACAATGGTCGTATTCATGTGATCAATCAGCTGTGCACTAGGTGCACGCCTCCCCTGAGACTCTAGGGGCCGGCACGGTCCAACCTGACACTCACCTTGACCAATAGCTGCTCTTCCTCTGGTATATCAGGCCACCTCCACTGATGGGAGGTGCCTGATTATTAAGTCAGTTTGCTTCTGCCTTGCTGACTGTTGGTCAGGCCTTCCTTGTACTCTCCTCCAGTAGAGCAATTCCTGTTCTCCTAGCCTTGTACCCTGTTACTTGGACCCCTAGTTGTGCTCTTCCCCGGTAGCACCATTCCTGCCCTCCTAGTCTTGTACCGTTAACCGCAATCCTTAGCTGTGCTGTAGCATAGGCTAACCCTTATGAGCCGCCCCCCTGACAATCTCTGTATAGGGGTTGGATAAACTAGGTTCAGCTGACCCAGGGGAGTTCGGTACCATGGCCCAGTGGGTCCACTCTAGGGTGCCTTCCCCGGAACCGTGACAGAATAATCAGGCCATGGACCCCGCTGGTACCTCGTTCTCAGCGCAAAAGGAGCTGGCTTATATTCCGGAGAGTCGGAGCCATATAGCGGCTTGTCTTCAGTCCATGGATACCAAGTTAGCCTCCCTGCAAACCTCCGATCCGGTATCCGCCACCCAGCCTGCAAGCCTACAGCAGGAGCTGTCAGCACAATGAGACATGCAGTCTTGCAGGCTGTCGTACGTATCTTCCATGGACGATCATCTGGATTCCGTGCAGTCTGCAACAAAGGCCTCAGCACAGGCCGCATCCTATGACCGGTCCCCGGGTGGCGTTCCAAACCCTCCGCCTTTCCTCGGGAGACCACCTAGATACAGCGGAGACCCCAAGATGTGCCACGGCTTCCTCAACCAGTTTCGATTACACTTTGAACTACTGCCACAGCAGTACCCCACCGATCAGGCCAAGGTGGCTTTTGTGGTGTCCCACCTGGAGGGCGAGGCTCTGGCGTGGGTTAATCCACTATGGGAGCGTGATGACCCAGCGGTCTCCCACTTGTCGACCTTTCTGGAGACGTTCCGGAGAGTCTTCGATGAACTCGGTCGGGTTGCATCTGCTACGGAGTCACTCTTCAACCTCCGTCAAGAGACGTTCACTGTTGGGCAATACGCCATTCGTTTCCGCATCCTCTCCTCTGAGGTGAGATGGAACAACGAGATGCTGACCAGAGCTTTCTGGTGTGGTCTGTGTGGCAGGATAAGGGACGAACTCGCGGGCCAGGATATCCTAGACGAGCTGGAGGACTTGATCTCACTGGACCCTCGCATCGACTTGCGGTTCCAAGAGCGCTCCCGTGAAACCGCCAGGGAAAGGAGATCCGTCCGGTGCCAATATTGTCCTGAAACACCAGGAAAAATCCTCCGTCTGGGTCACATAAGAGAGACCGTCCTAGGCAAGAGCGATGCCTCTCAACCCCTCACCCTACCCTAACCGTGCAGGTGATAAGTCGGCAGAGACGCTTTTCTGAGCTAGTTAACGTGGATTCTAGGGCAGCAGGAAATTTCATTCAGCAAGAGGCGGTGACTTGACTTGGAATCTCTGTAATACCTCTAGTGACGTCTCGCATGATTGCATCGGTGGATGGCAGACCACTGCAGGAGATCGTCACCAAAGTGACAGAGGAGGTGGAGGTGCAGATCGGGGCTCTACACCGTGAAAAGATTGCTTTCTACGTCATGCCTGGTCTCTCCCATGCCCTGCTTCCTGGGCTTCCCTGGCTTCGGGTTCATGAACCTGTCCTGGACCGGCGCTCAGGGGACGTGCTGTGGTGGGGCCCTCTCTGCCATAAGAGATGCCTGAGGTCTGTTCTGCCACCCGGTTCCCCGCAACCAGCTTCTGTTCTTCCTGGTTTACCAACTGCCTATTGGCAGTACACTGATGTCTTCAACAAGACGGAGGCAGAGGTCCTCCCGCCTCATCGGCAGTATGATTGCCCTATTGATCTGGTTCTTGGTGCTACACCATCCAAGAGTCCAATCTACCCATTGTCTCCAACCGAGTCACAAGCCATGTCTGAGTACATCACGGACAGCTTGGCTAGGGGCTTCATTCAAAAATCCACGTCCCTGCTGGTGCTGGTTTTTTCTTTGTGAAGAAGGAGGGCACCCTTCGACCCTGCATAGATTACAGAGGCTTGAATGGCATCACCATCAAGAACAAATACCCCTGTCGCTGATTCCAGAGCTCTTTGACAGGCTCAAAGGGGCTCGCATCTTCATGAATATTAGACCTCCGAGGAGCATACAACCTGGTTCGCATACATGCCGGAGACGAATGGAAGACGGTTTTCAACACCAGGGATGGCCATTATGAGTATTTGGGTCATGCCGTACGCAGTGTTTCAGGAGTTCGTCAATGACATATTTTGTGATCTATTGTACTCATGTGTGGTGGTATATTTGGACGATATCCTCATCTTCTTCCCGGATTTGTCCTCTCATAGATGGGACTTGCAGCAAGTCCTCCTGCGACTGAGGAGGAATCGGTTGTATGCCAAGATGGAGAAATGTGTCTTTCAGCAGACCTCTTTGCCCCTTCTCGGATACATCATCTCTGACTCCGGATTATGGATGGATCCTGAGAAACTCTCTGCCATGCTGAAGTGGCCCCATACTGTGGGGACCAAGGCTATTCAGCAGTTCCTTGGCTTTGCAAATTATTACCGGCAATTCATTCCCCATTTCTCGTCCTTGATCAAGCCCATCACGGCTCTCATCTATAAGGGAGCAAAAGCCTGCGACTGGACCCCAGAGGCCGAGAACGCATTTTCCACCTTAAAGTGCTCCTTCTCCGAGGCTCCTACCTTGCACTGTCCAGAGTTGAACAGACAGTACATCGTAGAGGTGGACACCTCCTCCATAGGAGCGGGGGCTGTCCTCTCCCAGAAATCCTCTTCAGGTCGGTTAGTCACCTGCCGGTTTTTCTTCAAAGCCTTTACCTCGTCGGAGTGCAACTACTCTATTGGGGATCGTGAATTGCTGGCCATCAGATTGGCACTGGAGGAGTGGTTACACCTCCTCGAGGGTGCCGTTCATCCGTTGATTATCTACACGGATCACAAGAACCTGGCTTATCTCCTGTCTGCCCAGAGACTCAACCCCCGACAGTTCCGGTGGTCCCTGTTCTTTGCCCGTTTCAACATTGAACCGCACTTCCAGCCTGGCAGTAAAAACGTTAAGGCTGATGCTCTGTCAAGGTCCTTCCAGCAGTCGGATGTGGAAGAGGAGACCTTCCATATCATTGATCCTACGAAGATAATCACTGTGGCTCCCTTACCTGTAGTTGGACATCCACCGGGAAAGTCCTTTGCAGCACAGGATCAGAGGAGGGCGGGTCCTGGCATGGGGGCACTCATCGAGAATTGCCGGTCACGTAGGAGTTAAGAAGTCTCTCTCTTTGATCTCTCATCACTATTGGTGGCCTACTATCCGTCAAGACATCCACGATTTTGTTGCTTCATGTCCGTCCTGTGCTAGAAATAAGGTGTCCAGAGAGTTACCAGCTGGACGTCTACTGCCCGTCGGCTCCTTGGCAACACATAGCTATGGATTTCATTACGGATCTACCCTGCTCCTCCGGCTGTACGATCATATGGGTAGTCGCTTCTCTAAAAAGGCTAGCTTCGTTCCTTTGCCCGGTCTACCATCCGCTCCCGAGTTAGCCAAGATATTCATCGAACAGATCTTCCAGCTCCATGGATTTCCTCGTCATATCGTGTCCGATAGGGGAGTTCAGTTCACTACCAGGTTTTGAAGGGAGCTGTGCAAGCATATGGACATCACATTGGACTTCTCCTCGGCTTATCATCCGCAGTCCAACGGGCAGGTGAGGCGCATTAACCAAGTCCTCACCACCTACCTCTGACACTTCGCCAATGCTCATCACGATAACTGTACCAGTCTCCTTCCTTGGGCGGAATTCGCTTACAACAATCACTCGAGTGAGTCATCAGCTAAATCTCACTTTGTTGTGGTATTCGGGCAACATCCTGGTTTACCTCTTCCGTTCTCCACAGTGTCCGGCAACCACGCGACTGATCCTACAAGTTAGGGCCGCATTATATCTGTCCTTTCGAAATCTTTGGACGCATCAACAACATTGCCTACAAGTTGAGACTGCCTGCTTCACTTCGCATGCCCAATTCCTTTCATGTCTCGTTGCACTGGTGGTGCTTAATCGCTTCCATCCATCCTCTGGCACCGTGCCATGGCCTCTCAGCTCCGAGAATGTCTATGGAGTCAGGGACATTCTTGCCATGAGGAAGAGTAGAGGCAAGTCCCTGTTCTTGATTGAATGGGTTAGATTCGGTCCTAAGGAGAGAGCCTGGGAGCCACGGGAGAACATTGATGCGCCACGCATTCTGGTGAGGTTCTTAGCGTGCCTTCGGAGGAGGGGGCGTGAGGTAGGGGGTACTGCTAGGTCCCCTGGCAGCGCTCCCCAGCTCGCCTCTTCCGGGTCGGCATCCTCTGCCCCTCTGCTGACCGGGAATCCAGCGTCCAGGCGTACTGTGTCTCGGAGCCATCGCCGGGTTCCCTTCCTGTCAGCTGACCACCGGGCTCACACATGAGCACATTACAATGGTCATATTCATGTGACCAATCAGCGGTGCACTAGGTGCACTCCTCCCCTGTGACTCTAGGGGTCGGCACGGTCCAACCTGACACTCACCTTGACCAATAGCTGCTCTTCCTCTGGTATATCAGGCCACCTCCACTGATGGGAGGTGCCTGATTATTAAGTCAGTTTGCTTCTGCCTTGTTGACTGTTGGTCAGGCCTTCCTTATACTCTCCTCCGGTAGAGCCATTCCTGTTCTCCTAGCCTTGTACCCTGTTACCTGGAACCCTAGTTGTGCTCTTCCCTGGTAGCACCATTCCTGCCCTCCTAGCCTTGTACCGTTACCCGGAATCCTTAACTGTGCCGCAGCAGTGCTCTGAATTCAGACGACCGTGGTGAGGTGACATATCGATGCCAAATTCCCCAATTACACGGCGCAATTGGGAGGCAATTTGACAGCGATAATTCCAGGGCGACATATCATTGTCAAAAATGTCTCCCGCAGTTGCGGCGTATAAAGGTACCCTGATGGTTGCCTGATTGCTGTGTACTCTTAAATTATTGGTGTACTCTGTGGATATGTGCAATTTCACTTCTGTATGATCAAATCTTTACAATCTTTGATGCTTCTCCTTTGTAACCCCCTTATTTTTCCTTTGTTTGTGCTATTCCATGTTTGTAAATGTTATGAAATTTCATTCTTTGTACTAAATGACATCTTCAGTATTATACAAAATCAATAAAAATCTATTGGTTTAAAAAAAAAAAAAAAAAAGATCTCTCCACAGGTGTTCAATGGAATTTAGATCTGGATTCATTGCTGGTCACTTCAGAGCTGTCCAGCACTTTGTTTCCATTGATTACTGGGCGCTTTGTGAAATATGTTTGGGGTCATCATCCTGCAGGAAACCCCATGATCTAAGACACGAACCCTGCTTTCTGAAACTGGACACTACTCTGCAACCCAACATCTTTTGGTAATTTTTAGATTTCCTGATGCCTTTCACACAGTCACAGCGCCCAATGTCAGAGACAGTGAAACAATTCCAAAACGTCTATGACACTCCACCATTTTTAACTGTATTGTATTCTTTTCTTTGTAGGCTCCATTTCATTTTCAGTAAACAGTAAAATGATGTGCTTTACCAAAAAGCTCTATCTATGTCTTACCTTTTCATAAAGCTCATTCCCAGAAGGCTTTTTGGTTTACTCTCGTACATTTTGGCAACCTGTAGTCTAGTCTTTTTATGCCTCTCTGTCAGCAGTGGGGTCCTCCTAGGTCTCCTTCATAGGGTTTCTTTTCATTCAAATGATGATGGATAGTTGGGGCTGATACTGATGCACCCTGAGAATGCAAAACAGCTTGAATTTCTTTGGAACTCATATGGGACAGCTTACCCAGCATATAGAATATAATGTGTTGCACGTTTTCATCAATTTTTCTCTTCCGTTCATTTCCAGGGATATTAGCTACAGTGCCATGGCTTGTAAACTTCTTGATTATACAGAGGACAAAGGAACATCAAGATCTCTGGATATGGACTTGTAACGTTGAGATTGTTGATATTTTTCAACTATTTTGGTTCTCAAGTCCTCAGACAGTACTCTCTTTTTTTTCTCGATGCTTAGTGTGGCACGCAAACAATGCAAGGATTGAGTCAACTTCTACCACTTTTATCTGGTTTCAGGTATGATTTTCATATTGCCCACACCTCTGACTTGCCACAGGTGAGTATAAACGAGTTTTACATGCTTGAAACAGTGTTGCTTATCCACAATTTTGGAAAGGTTTCAATAATTTTGCCAGGCCTACTTTTGAGGTTTTGTTAAAATTATGTTCAATTAGCCTTTTATTCTGTTTATTTTATTGTGTTGTTCCAACACACAAAAGGAAATTAACATCTAACAAAAAAATGTATAATTACAATGATTACTGAGAGAAATGCTTCATTTTCTGGAACAATTTCAAGGGGGCCAAAACATGACTGTAGAGTGACTGCAGACTTGTGGATTGAGACCGGACAACCAATTTAAAGCACCACTCGTGCATGATTTTCAGCACTGCAGTGCTGCTGTGAATCTAAGACCCCTGCCACCAGTCTTAGGCTGGAAACACACTGTCCGTGTAATATACAAATCACTCGGACGCGTGTCAGATCATTTACCCTGAACAACCTCTCCCTGTCACGACAGGAGTGCGGAGTAACTGACCGGGAGAGGTTGTTCAGGGTTAATGATCAAACACTCGTCTGAGTGACTCGTATATGTCACGGACAGTGTGTTTCTAGCCTCACCCTCTAGCATTTTGCTGCTTTTTTGGCTGCTCCAGTCCCATGGCGTCATCTTGTGCCTGTATCTTCTGACTGGTTGGATGTCAGAAGTTACTTCACAAGCTATTAATGCAAACTCTATGAGAGTCAGAATGAGGCCTCAGTAATCGTACATTGATTTGTGACCTTTGATTTGTTCCATGAAACAGATCACTTATTGCTGGAGACCAACCGGAGCATTGCTAATAGTAGATGAAGACACCAGAGGGTGAGAATAGGACCACAGACTGGGAGCTTACATTTAAAGCACAACTCCACTGGTGAAATAAAAAAAATACACTGGAGTGGTGCTTTAAGATAGAAGATCTACCTATGTATTGACACTGTATATTTTTGGCTGTTTTGTTTGTCTGTTCCATTGCCAGCTTTCTGAAACTGGACACTAAGTTACAACTCAAAATCCTTTGGTAATCTTCAGATTCCATGATGCCTTGTTATCAGCCAAGACACTCAGTGCTAGAGGCAGCAAAACAACCCAAAAACATCTCGGAATCTCCACCATATTTTACTGTAGTTACTGTGTCCTATTCTTTTTTGGCCTCATTCCATTTTTGGCAAATAGTAAAATAATGAGTAGTGATGAGCGAGCACTAAAATGCTCGGGTGCTCGATGCTCTGGCCGAGCATCCCAAGATACTCATGTACTCGGCCAGAGCACCGAGCCCAATGTAAGTCAATGAGTGACAGGCTCCGCCCACAGACTTCCGGCTATAAACGAGTAATTCTGGGAAAAGGCGGGAGGGTGGGCTTTTTCAAATCGTCACAGCATATAACACCTTGCTGTGGCCCCCATAGGGACCCTAATAGTAAATCTGCTCTCTATGAGGTGTCAGCTCACTGTGTGCACTGAAGGGAGCAGTGTAATTGTGTCAAATCGATATTTATTAGTGACGAGTCCGAGCATCTCGGCGGTACTCGGTGCTCGCCGAGTACCCCGAGTACCGAGATACTAGTGCAAGTAACGAGTAGTGCTGAGCATGCTCGCTCATCACTAATAATGAGCTTTACCAAAAGTTCTATCTTGGGCTTATCTGTCCATAAGATGCTTTCCCAGAAGGATTTTAATTAACTCACAAATATTTTGGCCATCTGCAATCAAGCTTTTTATGTCTTTGTGTCAGCAGTGGGGTCCTCCTGGGTCTCCTGCAATAGCACTTCATTTCTTTCAAATTTCGACAGATTAGTTCACGCTGACACTGATGCACCCTGAGTCTGCAGGACTTCTAGAATTTCTTTCAAACCTGTTTGTGGCTGTTTATCCAAAATCCAGACTATCCTGTATTGCAACTTTTCATCAAGTTTTCTCTGTTGTCCATGTCGAGAGAGATTAAATACAATGCCAATGGTTGTAACCTTCTTGCTTATGTTACGCACTGTGAATAAAGGAACATCTCTGAAGATGCACTTGTAAGGCTGGCTTTACACCATGGCACTATCAGGTCTGGGGCTGTCCGGG
>JARQOC010000001.1:127583766-127604566 GCA_033576535.1 Allobates femoralis | reverse complement strand
CTTAACCTTCGGGGACCATTACCACGCTTCTTAGGGGGGGGGAAACCCGTCAAGGACCTGACAAAAAAAAAGCCCGGCGCAAAAAGCATTTTCCAGCCCCCTTTTCTGTAGACCCCCCATGGTTACCCGGAAAAAAGCCCTTTGCGGGGTCAAGGCCCCAAACCCCTTTTAAATCAAAGTTTTTTCCAAAAAATTTCTGCAATATGTACGGCTGTAAAAAAAGTTTCCCGCACGACAGAAAATACCATCCCCAAAAAAAAATGGCTTATGCGAGAAGATGAACCATATTGTAATAGACCTATTGAAAACTTACCAGAATCTGAAAAAAATCAATGGCCAGATAAATTTTCCCGATTTGGGAATTTTTACAACCATGTTCCAGTGAGTTTTTACAAATTTCAAACCCCCCCGGGTTTTTTCTTTGTGTGCAAGACCCGGGAAGCTTTCCAATTGACTTAGAATGGGAATCGTGAAACCAGACGCAGAAGTTTTTAAGAATCCAATTGGGGGTACCCTTAAGGGCAGCAACCCGTATTTTGCCCCATACAAGAGTGCATAAGGAAAAAACTTCACAAGCTGGAACAAAAAACAAGAGAGGAAAAACCCAAAAACCAAAGTGCCCAAGCAACCCCCATTACAACCCGGTGACAATTTTTCAAAAGAAAGAGACGCACAAAAAAAATTGGATAACCCTGGGAAACCATCCCAAAAACACAGTCTTACCATCCAATCTAGACAATGCTAAAATGTGTCTAATAAGCAAAGATGAAGGAAGAACTTCAGTACTTGTGTCCAGAGACCATCTCAAACTGTGTCCTGAAACTCTGAAGACACCAGAAGTAATAGTACCCGTACAGGTCCAACCTGTCAAAGAGAAAGAAGATGAAGTATTTCATACGGTGCTAGGAGATTTCCCCAAAACATGGCCAAATTGGCAGTTGTAGTACCAATGATTGCATTCCCTTCAATGGTGGAACCAACACCAGAACCCATATTACCAGAAGAAGTCCCAAGACCTGAAGAACTGGTAGTAGAACCCGTAGAGGAAGAATCAATTCCTGGTCCCAGTGAGCTTGCCAGTCCTACAGTCAGATCTTCATCTTCTATAGTACCAAACACTACAAGTAGGTACATGCCCATCAGCACCAATAGGCTACATGCAAGTAGTATCCCCTTTTTACGCAGATCAGAGCGTAGTACCAGAGGGCGGTTACCAGCTAGATACAGGGATTAAAAGGTCAAATTAACCGTAAAATGTAAATATGTTTGTGTTAATATAAATTAAACTCGGTAGATAGTGTCCAAGAGGGTGGAGGAACTGGATTAACCCCCATGTACATTAAGTTAGGGAAAGAAAGTGCCTGGGGGTGGTGTAGAGAATCCAGGCCTCCTAAGCAGATACGCCCATGGACAAATGTACATAGTTAATGCAACGTTAAAAAAGCCCAGTACCTACAGAGACTATCCTGTATGAACTTCTTGCATATTCTTCAAACTTTTTCCTTTTATTTTATTTTTTATGGACCATACTACCACGGACTGGTTGTGGTATAAACTTTCTTGTATATATTTATCAGCCCGGAGGCAAAAGACTAAACCTCTGGAAGGACTGCTTTTTGAATTTTTTTGGACTGTTTTTGAACTTTAGTGATTTTTGTAATTTTTATTTTTAAGTCTTTGTAAATATTAATTGTATTAATTGTTTGTTCTTTATTGTTCCACAGTCCCGGAGTACTGTCTTTAACTAAGGGGGAATGTGGCACCCAAGGGTTATTGTGCCACAGAAACATCAACACAGGTTTAATCCCCACACAACACTACACTAGAAAGTGGGAGGAGCTTAGGTGGCACCTGCACTAGTGGGAGGAGCTAAAGTTGTTTACCACAGAGCAGGAGTGACAGTTAGTTCAGTTTAGTTGGAGTCTGGAGCAGGAGCAGAGTCAAGTAGAAGTGGAGGTCCTGAGAGGTCTGAGGAAAGGAAACAGAGTAACAGAGGAACATCCCCGGGACAAAGAGTTACCCCAAAACTTAACCCCGGAGAGGCGCTTAAGACGGATACCGGATCCGAGGCTGTGCCTGAAACAGACAGTAAATACCGGGATAGTGAAGGTCCACCATCTTCACTGTACCATAGCAAAGCAACACGGAGGGGTCAGTGACACAGAGGACTCACGTTGCCCAGCAGATTGGTACCCATGAGCAGAGACAGGGCCAGCAGGTCAGCTACAAGCGGCAGCAGGGCCACACACAGCGCACAAGTAGGAAGCCAAGGACCCGGTCAGGGTGGAAGCAACCTGGTACAGACTCCGTGGACAATACTGTGTTATACCATCTGCAAAGTAAAGACTTGGAAAACAACAGAAACCGTGAGTGTGTGTGATCCTTATGCTGAAGCCCCACTTGCCCTCATATACTGCCATTGCCTCTACTCTCATCATCTCTACTGCTACCCCTACTCTCCTGCAGCATGAATAACCATCCTCACAGACTTTAACTACTACTGCCACTGCCCCGGGGAACCCAGTTCTACCCACTGGAACTATTCCATCCAAGCTGTTATCCCATTATCCCCAGAGGTTCTGCAGCAGCGGCGGCCCCATCACTGACTGCATATAGTGGGTGGCGTCACGACTGACAAATCCCCTGTAAATAACCCCTATTTTATTATGCGGGCCCGGACATGGTCCGGACCAGGACCGCTGTGACTTCCCCCAGCAGCACTCCGTCCGGCACCGAGTACCCCGTCCCAGTGGGCTCCACAACAACAATCAGTCGTATGCTGCACAAATCTGGCCTTTATGGAAGAGTGGCAAGAAGAAAGACATTTCTCAAAGATAGCCATAAAAAGTCTCATTTGAAGTTTGCCACAAGCCACCTGGGAGACACACCAAACATGTGGAATAAGGTGCTCAGGTCAGATGAAGCCAAAATCAAACTTTTTGGCCACAGTGCAAAACGATATGTTTGGTATAAAAGCAACACAGCTCATCACCCTCAAAACACCATCCCCACTGTCTAACATGGTGGTGGCTGCATTATGGTTTGGGCCTGCTTTTCTTCAGCAGGGACAGGGTAAATGGTTAAAATTGATCAGAAGATGTACGGAGCCAAATACAGGACCATTCTGGAAGAAAACCTGTTGGAGTCTGCAAAAGACCTGAGATAGGGACGGAGATTTATCTTCCAACAAGACAATGATCCCAAACATAAAGCAAAATCTATAATTGAATGGTCCAAAAATAAACGTGTGCAGGTGTTAGAATGGCCAAGTCAAAGTCCAGACCTGAATCGAATCGAGAATCTGTGGAAAGAATTTCAGTCTCTCGATGAGACCTACCCCAAGCGACTTGCAGCTGAAATCGCAGCAAAAGGTGTCGCTACAAAGTATTAACTCAAGGGGGCTGAAAAATATTTCACGCCCCTTGTTTCAGTTTTTTATTTGTTAAAAAAGTTTAATATGTCCAATAAATTTTGTTCCACTTCACAATTGTGTCCCACTTGCTGATTCTTCACAAAAAAATTAGAATTTATATCTTTATGTTTGAAGCCTGAAATGTGGCAAAAGGTTGAAAAGTTCAAGGGGGCCGAATACTTTCACAAGGCACTGTATTTGCTCAATAATATAGCAGCATTAATTCCACAACGATTTACATACCTGAGAAACACTCTTACAAATGAGGCTCACTATCTAAATTCTCTATCGGTACGTCTTTGGACTGTGGGAGGAACCACAGAAAAAAAGTCTAAAAACAACTCACCATGACCACCTAATACTATGCACAAGCTGGGTGCAGAGAACTTCCCAAGAGGGAGATGGGGCAGCACTGGTGGATCATGCAGATAGAACAGTCATTCTCAGCCTTTTAATGAAAGTGAGCAGCTTCTTCCATAATGCACAGCCAGGCTCCAGTTATGCTTGGAGATCAAGCACAGCTTATTACCCAGCTTATACTAGCTGTTCTGTGCATCTTCCTACCTTAGGGTGCTAGGAAGAATTGAGAACCAGGTGTGTCTATTACCTGTAACCACGATCCCAAACTATATTTGATGTAGGGCTCGTATATACCGTAATTCCATAACTCCTTATGAAATTACATCTTTTGCCTGTCTGAAGAGTTTATGTAAAGCTTGAGCTCTCAGTGGGGGCTCAAAGGAACTTATATCAACTATCTGTTGGCTGGAGGTATTCGTTTTGATAACTTTTGAACATGGTGACTCTGGACCACATACTCAGCTAGCTGTCCTGCTTCAGATTCACATTTTCAATAGGAGATCTATAATCTCAGACTAGATATAATACAGTTGTTTAGCATTATATCTCCCTTATTCTTCTCACTGGTATATACATCCACCATCCTGGTATATATGTCCCCATCCTAGAAAATATATCCTTATTTTGGGCCCCTTACTAGTATACATTCCCTTATCCTGGACCCATTCATGGTATGTATAGTCTCAGTTCTCCCTGTAATGCACACCCCACCCCAAAACATTTATCTCACCTTCCTTCCTGGGAGGAGACACAGATTAGATATTAGAAAAAAACGTTTTGACAGTGAGGGTGATCAACACGTGAAACACTGCGAAAAAAGAATGCGCATATAGGGTCTTATCTTAATAAACACTTTCACTTAGCGATGTGGAATTGCTCACCTTTATCAGTTGTGAAACCCACAACTGGTAGAATAGCGTACAGGCAGCTGCTGCAGGGACCGCACTTCCAACGGAAACCATGGTTTTGATGCAGAAATTCTTGGACAAAGTGCCTCAGTGTCCGCGCTGCTGCTCCGAGACCAAAGAAACACAGACACGGGAAAGTCTGGTTCAGCTACAGCCTTTATTTTCCGACGCGTTTCGGAGCCTCCTCCCGAGCTCCTTCCTCAGGGGACATCCTGTGTCTGTGTTTCTTTGGTCTCGGAGCAGCAGCGCGGACACTGAGGCACTTTGTCCAAGAATTTCTGCATCAACACGTGAAACAGGCTGTCATGAAAGATGGTGAGTTCTCCTTCAATGTAAATCTTCAACCAGAGGCTAGACAGATATGTGTCTGGGATGATTTAGTGAATCCTGCTTTGAGCAGGGGGTTGAACCAGATGACTCAGGAGATTGCTTCATTTCTATGATTCTACAATTCTTTGCTCCTCATTGTGATGTGTCCTCTTCTGTAGCTGGTGCAGTGGATGGCAGCTGACATCTACGTGGCTGCAATGGTGAGGCATGGCTTCACTGCCATGCGCCCCCAGTAATGGACACTCTGAAGTCAGCTGGTACCCTCTGTTCGGCTGGCAGAATTTATTCCATTACAAGGACCCTAGGACACACATCCAGCTGAAGTAGGCGCTGGGTTTAGAGGGCCCCCTCCACCCCTGGGCCCGATCAGGACCTCTGTAACTGAAATCATTATGTCCCTGCTTTCAATGGTCATGTGAATACATCTGCTATTCCTTAAACAGATCATGAATAAGGCTACTAGCTAGCCAAAACGCGTCGCCGTTTAGTCTGTGACCATCATGAACTGATCTGGACGTCTTATATGGTGCTGAAAACATGTATTTTTTAACTTTTGATGAAATAAATGGAAATTTTTTGAGAACTTTGGGTGCGGATCACACCCTTTACTCACTGGGATCTATTCCTGGAGGTTTGATACATTATAGTAAGTCTGTTCCCCATGACTACAGGCTACCACTTAATCTGGTCAAGCCTTATAAGCCCTACCACCTAGATGCTAATAGCAAGCATTAAGAGCGTTGAGGCTCTCAGGCTAGACCCCTGTGGGTTTGCAGAGAAAAATTTGAAACATTCCAGTTATGGTTTCCATGGTAACGCCCATAACAACAGCTCTACTAAACTATGTCTTTTTGTTTCCTTAACCATTTAGGTCATGGAACGAATAAATACTTCCTCGAGGAAATATTACAAGCCAGTAAATAGAGGGACTCGAATTTGAGCACTCAACACCGGGGCTACCCTTGAGTGAAAAATCACTTTTCAGTTGCAGAATGAATTTATCACCTGTCTGAAGAATATACATGACTATTCTGAACAGTATTGCTTTTCAGAGGACAACTTTACGAGCAATTTATTTTGTAGGGGCAAGGCAAATGGAATCCATCACATACCGATATCTGGCTTGTTATGACAAATCCAGGCTTCCCTCTTGTTGGAATTGGATGACAGGAGTATTTAAAGGTCTGAAAGATGAAAACATTCCTGATGTCAGTAGCAAGAGAGGTGCTGCCTCCAAGAAAGCCTGGGGATTTGATAGAAATGTGATTCTTTCAACACCTTAAGGAGACAGTGTGGTAAACATCTACATCAAAATTCTTTGCTTGGAATGAAAAATGCAATTTTATCTAAAAAGCTAATTGTATAATGCAATTACTAAATAAATAACATCAAACCAAAATATAATTTCATTCATACAGTGGTGTTCATGTACTATATATATAATGTTAGATAGGACAAAAGAATGAAACAAATAAATCAGTCAAAATTGGGGAAAAAGTACATTCATTACATAATTGCTGTATTTTGAATTGCATATAATCATAGTACTTATAATTATCCTTTATTTTCTATTATAGTTTATAACGTTAAAGATTGACAATTCTATGTAGTTCAACCTATAGCCTAAGATGTTGATCCAAAGACAGGCAAAAACCTCATGGGGCAGACACTATGGGTACCTTTACACGCCGCCACTGTGCCTAGCAACAGGTATCAACCGTACGTGCACGCGCATGTTTTTAACGGTGGATACCGATCGCCAATACCGCATATACACGCCACCATTGCGTTGTCAACTGAAGGTATATTTGTTCCCCGGACGTTCCGACAGATCCTGTGGATACCTTCCTGTTGAACACCTTCGCCGGTTCACACGCCGCTATCCACAAAGGAATATGGGTGTACATCTTTCGCGCCGCAAGTACATAGGTGTGACAGAGTTGTGTATTCCGTGACGCTAATACGCTGATTGGACAATGCAATAGCGTCATGACTGGCCAGCCTGCGCAGGAAGGCTGGCTAATACATGACGCCATTCCAATTGTGTAGTATGAATGGACAGCTCTTTAAATATGACGCCCTGTGAAGGGACAGCCAATGGAAACACAGTAGCCCCCACCAATCATCGCTGATGGGGCGCGGTATCCATGAGGCTGTGTCACGCCCCCTGAAATTCACTAGGTGACGCTGATTCCATCCCTGTGCCCCGTTTAGACGCCACTACCATGGCAATTGTGCCTTTGTGTTGCCTTGGATTTTTGAGCACAGCTCAGAAACAGGTATCTGAAGCCACAGCGGGAAACGCAATCAATTTCCCCATTTACACACCGCCATTTCGTAGCAATTTCATGGCAACAGACACAAAAATCCCATTTGCCAGGCAGTTTTGGCGTGTATAGGTACCTTATTAGAGGAAAAACTCCACATACAGCAACCAGACTAGTTCCCTGGATCACAAAATCTGGTGCCCATAATCGGTAATTTTATATTTTTTAAGAAAGGAATCCAGGCCTTTCTTGAATCTTAATAGTGAATCAACTACGGTATTACATAATCTTTTGTCAGGAGAGTTCCATAGTCTCACTGTTCTTACGGTAAAGAATTTGCATACTTGATTATGATTAAACCTTCTTTCTGCTAAATGTAGAGGATGCCCCCTAGTCCTTGTCGCAAGTAGAGATGAGCGAACTTTCCCTGAACATGTTTGCCAATTTCAAATTCAGCACAAACATTGCAGATTTTGTTTCGGATCGGAAACCCAAGCAATTTCACAAAAAAAATCGGCAAACACGCTTTATTTGTAAATTTATTGGATAAAAAGAGCATTACTACGTTTAAGTGATGCTTTTCCCTTACCTTATGACAGTGTAGGATAGTGGATGAGACGTGTTTCATGAGGGCAGGTGTGGGGATTGGTCAGAGGAGCGTCAGACTCATTTTTTCTTTCCCACCACTTTGTCTGTGGATGTCCTGGGCTGGCAGCCAATGAGGGTGAATAAAACATTGTCAATTTGAAGACACAAAAGCTTGTGTCATTGGCTGGCTTGTTTCATTGGCTGTTAAATACACATATCCATCAGGAAGGGTGGAAATCAGCTAACCACAGGTGCCCCGGCAGCACGGACCTGCGTCCTGGAAACATAGCAATGCAGTAATAAAGAAGAATGTCCTGCTCACGGGTTTGAAATGAAGGTAAATTTCTTTTATTCAAACATCTTCAGGCTCCAAATTTACAGCAGGCGACAGAACGTGCAATAAATATACACATGTCCCTTGGGATAAAGGATGCAGCCATTTGCCATCATCGCCATTTGTTAATGGTCAGGAACAGTGCTGCTCCGTGCTGCTCCATATGTGTTACACAAATAGGTAGCTAGCTACTTGATCACTTTTTAGATAGAATAGGATGGTGAGAGGGTCCATCCGAACATAGGCATTTTGTGCTGAGAACAAGTGTGATTCCTAAATCTGCGTGCGTTGCCAAAGCCCTATTTTTTGCATACAGCAAATGATTGTTAAATCTTTCAGTTTCCCCTAAAAAGGCTGTGTTTAGCATCTAACCTGTGATTCTCAAATTCTTCAGCTTGTACTAAAAAAAGGCATTTTTTTCCCCTTACCCCATTTTAATTTCAAATCATTGTTTCCACTAAAAAGGCATTTTTTTCCTCTAGCCAGTGATTGCTAAATCCTGCAGTTTCCCCTAAAAAGGCTGTGCTGGGCCTGTAACTTGTACTTCTCAAATTCTTCACTTTATACTATAAAAGGTATTTTTTTCTCAAACTAGTTTATTGCCAAATCAGTTTCCCCTAAAAAAGACTTTGTTTGGCCTCTAACCTGTGATTCTCAAATCTTTCTATTTCCCCATAAAATGTATTTTTTGCCTCTAACCTGTGATATTCAAATCCTTCAGTTTCCTCTAAAAAGGCATATTTTGGCATCTAACCAGTTATTGTCAAATCCTTCAGTTTCCCCTAAAAGGCTGTGTTTGGCCTGTAACCTGTGATTCTTAAAATATTCAGTTTATGCTATAAAAAGACATTTCTTTACCTCAAACCAGTTTATTGCTAAATCAGTCAGTTTACCCTAAAAAGGCTGTGCTTGGCCTATGACCAGTGATTCTCAAATCCTTCAGTTTGTACTAAAAGGACATTTTTTGCCTCAAACACGTTTATTGCCAAATCAGTCACTTTCCCCTAATAAGGCTTGGCTGCAACCTAGGATTCTCAAATCCTTCAGTTTGTACTAAAAAGGCAGTTTTTGGGCCTCAAAGCAGTAATTAAAAAATTCTTTAATTTCTCCTAAGAAAACTGTGTTTGGCCTCAAACAAGTGCTTTCCAGATCTGTGTGCATAAAAGATGGATGAGAGGGAAATCATGAGGTGTGGTGGAAAAGATAAGGAGAAAAAGATTGTTGGAAAGTGAAGTAGACTTGGTGTTTAAGGTGTACATGGAGTAGGTGCTATTGATAATGTTACTGAAAGCTGTTGTAACCAAACATTTGCACGTCGTATCCAAAGCGAAGTGACAACTTCTGTTACTGGACAGTCTGGACTACTCCAGTCTCTTTGTTTGCCAGCAGTAGTGATATGAATTGTGGATAAGGCTGGGGTCACAGTACCATTTTTCACATGCGTTTTTGGAGACCTGCGTTTTCAAAAACGCATGTAAAAAACGCACCCATAGGCCCCCATGTTAAAAAACGCATGCCCAAATAGCCAAAAAGCATGTGTGACAGTCCCATGCGTTTTTGGAGCTTTTCCAAAAATGCATGCGTTTTTTAATATGGGGCCTTATGGGAAACGCATGCAAAAACGCATGTACAATTAATGCCATTCAAAAACGCATGCGTTTCCCATAGGAGCCCATGTTAAAAAAAACGCATGCGTTTTTTTAACATGGGCTCCTATGGGAAACGCATGCGTTTTTGAATGGAACTAAAAGGTACTAATTGTACATGCGTTTTTGCATGCGTTTCCCATAGGAACCCATGTTATAAAAACGCATGTGTTTTCTACAAAAACGCATGCGTTTTTCAAAACGTTCCAAAAAATACTACAAGCACTATTTTTAGGTGCAGATTCAAAAACGCAGCCAAAAACGCAGGGAGCCATCACAACCTTACAAAACTCATGCTGACATGAAAAAAAGCATGAGTTTTGTTAAATCACTAAAAAAAATGCATGGCAACTGTGACCACAGCCTAAGGCACAAAAAGAGCTTTTGCTACAGTTCATAGCAAGCGTTGCATCAAGGGGCCTGTCCTCCTGGTACTCCACTTTAACATCACAAACATTAGAGTCCTCAGAGGTGGCGCCCAAATTATCCATGTGTCATAACTCTCCAACCGCACAACTGATTGTGGGGAAACAGATGGGCAATTCTACAGAGATGTACACACATTCTATTCCATTTGCATCAGATGTCTGCTCCAAAGAGTCACATACTCCAGATGAGGAAAACATCTATTCTGATGGCCAAAATCTTTTGAAGTTGAACACGGTGATAAGGAAAATATTGTTCCAGCAGAATCCAAACCCTTGTCACCAGATGTTAACACCCAGGGGTCGAGATGATGATAATGATGAGACTCAGATACTTGAGGATTACCCATACTATACTGTGCAGTCAGTGCAGGAAGTGGAGAAGGGTGACTCTCATGGCGAGGAGTGGGAAAACAGAGAGAATGATGATGAGGAGGTTGTAGATATGACTTGGAATGAACCCAGAGTCACACACCTGAGTAGCTCAAAAGAGAAGGAGGAGGAAGAAGAGAAGGTTAGGTTGCAGGTTCCTGTACAAAGACTGAGGGCTTCAAGCATGTCAAGCACCACATCCTCAACCGGAGCACTAGACCCAACCGCTACATTAAAACCAACGGGAAGTTAAAGAAGACAGACAGGGGAAACACCAACACGACTTTACGGCTGCTGCCACGCTCCTAGGCAGCAGACGGCTTGGCAATGGTTAAGTCTCCAGAAATGCTCCTTTTACCCAGGAGCTTGGCTAGGAGTGAAGTTCAATCATCAGCAAGGAATGATGGATCATGTGACCTTATAAAGGAGATGGAAATGGTCACAATGTAGCCTCTACCTGTGTAGAACACCTAGGAGCTGTGCTAGCAATAGAAACTGACATTAACACCTGCATTGCCAAAGGAAATAAACACATTTAATATAAAGTCTCAATAAAGGAATGAGACACAAGTCCCAAACTTGTCATACGTCTCCAAGGCACAGGAGGCAAACGTGACAGGAGGTGTGCAATGTCCAAACAATAGTGATCCAGGCTTGGTATTCCAGTTAAACTTTGGGTTTTTGAGTCTTTCCTTATTTAATATTTTAAAAACAACCCCAGGCCACAGCAATGTCTTAGATTCATCAATACATGACAAATCAAGCTTAATGCACATGGCTAGAAAGGTATGCAAAAAGTCAGCACAGAGGTAAATGCAATCTTTGTGACACAGCACTATGGAGTCTTGAACACTTCGTGTGATGGTGTACAGTACTGTATTACTTGGATAGCCAGGGCCATGTTTACCATTAGTCAGCTGAGGGCACATACCCAGGGTGGTAGGTTTCAGGGGGCGACATTTAAATGAAGATTTAAAAAAAAAAAAAAAAAAAAAAAATATATATATATATATATATATATATATATATATATATATATATATATATATATATATAAAATAATTTTTTTCTTTTACGGTAATTCTCCCTCCGCCAAACTGTATATTAAATCCGGCGATTTTTTGGAGCAAGAAGGAGGACACCACATTCATTTGTAATCGTACCTTTAAGACGTGCATTACAAGTGACTGTGGGAATACCCTGGTCAGTGAAGCTCCAATCAGCTTCTTGCCCCGATGTGTGGCACTCACACTGCAGAGGTCAGCAGCATGATGATGTCAGGATTCTGCAGCAGGAGTATACAGGAGAAGGAAGTTGTTGGGTGCCGCCGCCGGGAGCATGGAGTCAGGTAAGCGCTGTAACAGCCGAAGACAGCGCCAAATAGGTAGCCGGGGAGTGTTGGGGAAATGGACTAATTAGGAGGAGAAGCTGCATAAATGGGGAGAGAAGCTTCATGGATGGTGGGAGAAGCTATATGGATGAGGGGAGAAGCTACATGGATGGGGCAGGAGGGTTTGGGAGAATTGTACTAATGAGGAGGAGAAGCTGCATGGATGGGAGGAGAAGCTACATAGATGGGGGGAGAAGCTACATGGATGGGGCAGGGGGGTTTGGGAGAATAGGACTAATGAGGAGGAGAAGCTGCATGGATGGGGGGGAAACTACATGGATGGTTGGAGAAGCTACATAGATGGTGGGAGAAGTTACATGAATGGGGAAGAAGCTACATGGAAGATGGAGAAACTGCATGGATAGGGGGAGAAGCTACATGAATGGGGGAGAAGCTACATGGATGGGGAGAAGCTGCATGGATGGGAAGGCAGCTTTGGGGGAAATGGACTAATGAGGAGGAAAAACTACGTGGATGGAAGGAGAAGCTACATGGTTGTGGAGAAGTTGCATGGATGGGAGAAGAAGATTTATGGATGGGAAGAAGCTGCATGGATGCGGAAAAAGCTACATGGATGGGGAGAAGCTGTATGGATGGGGGAGAAGCTACATGGATGGGGAGAAGAAACATGGATAGGGAAGAAGTGCATTGATGAGGGAGAAGCTATATTGATAGGGGAGAAGCTACATGGATTGGAAGATGGTGGTTTGGGGAAATGTACTAATGAGAAGGCGAAGCTGCATGGATGGGGAGAAGCTACATGTTTGGGGGAGAAGGTACATGGATGTGGGAGAGAAGCTACATGGATGGGGTGAGAGGCTGCATGGATGGGGGAGAAGCTTCATGGATGAGGGGAGAAGCTGCATCGATGGGGAAGCTACATGGATGGAAGAAGATACATGGATGAGGGGAAAAGCCGTATGGATGGGGAAGAATCTACATGGATGAGGGGAAGGAGATGCATAGAGGGAGGAGAAGCTGCATGGAACATGGAGTGAGGGGAGAGGCTGCATGAAACATGAGAGGGGGAGAAGCTGCATGGAACATGGATGGGGATGTGGGGAGAAGCTGCATAGAACATGGAGTGGGATGGGGAGAAGCGGCATGGAACATAATGGGAGGGTGAGCAGCGTGTAACATGATGGGAGTGTGAGTAGAGTGGAATGTGATGGGAGGGTGAGCAGCACAGACCATGATGGGAGGGTGAGCAGCGTGGAACATGATGGGACAGTAAGCAGCATGGAACATGATAGGAGGGTGTGCAGTGTGGAACATGATGGGGAGGGTGAGCAGCATTGAACATGATGGGGAAGGATGAGTAGCATGGAACATGATGGGGAGATGAGGAGCATTAAACTTGACAGGAAGGGAAAATGAGGGAGGGTGTGCAGTATGGATGATGGGGGGCACAGTATGGAGAAGGTGTAGCCTAAGGAGGCACGGTGTGGAAAAGAAGTAACTTGGGAGGGGCACTGTATGGAGATGGGGTAGGATGGTGGCAGTTGGGCTTGGTTTGGAGATGGGGGGCTTGATATAGAAAAGGAGTAACATGGGAGGGGTATGGTGAAAGTGTAGCATAAGAGGGGCATGGAATGGAGGAGGGATAGCATGGGGGGGCTCGGTATGGAGAAGGGGTGGTAAGGGGAGTGCTCAATAATGAGTCTCGGGGCTCAGTATGTAGAATGGGTGTAATAAGGGGGGCTCATTATGAAGTGAGGACAAGATGAGGGGGGATAATGAATAGGGGCTGCATGGAATAGGGGCAGTAGAGATCATAGTTCATAAGTGAGGAGGGTGTGGTGGGTATAATTCATAATATGAAGGACAGTGTGATATTTTTTATTTATGAGGGTGTGGTGTAGCTGTAAGGGTAGACAGTGCAGAGAGAATAATTTATAGGAGAGAATTATATGGAGGTTGTATACCTTAAGTGAGAGAGTGTGGGGTCATTTTTTTGCTCAGGGAGCACAGTGAGGGGCAATTATTTATTCGGGGCAGTATAGGTATTAATTAGGGCAGTTATTCTTTAATTAAGTGAATTGTAATGACTCCATTTTGGGATGTGTTGCAGAAGACCAGACAAGAGGGAAGTCTTGGGAGACGCAGGACAATGTTGCTAAAAAGTATGATATTTGAAAAGAGTCCTTTACTCTCGAAATGCCAAAAATTGTTAGTGAGGCAATGTGCTTCACTAGCATGGATATGTCAAACAAAAGTTCCCTGGTCAGATAAATACATTTGAGACCTCTTTCGTTTATAGGAATGGTCCATTTTTTTGGTTCAGTCATGCTCCTCTGCAAATTATGAATGCTCCCTGCTTTGTGATTGATTGCCGTGACTGGCTTGAAATCATGGCAGTCTCCTATAAAATCCTGAGCTTGCTCACTGCCCATCATCAGCCTGGGTATGTACACTAAATCTTAGTGTACGTTTGTGGCACCCCTCCGGGTAGGCCGCCACCAGAGGCACTGCACTCCTCTATTAGAGGGAGAGCTGTGCCTCTGGTCTCCAAGGTACTAGGAAGGTGCAGTTGAGCTTCGCACACACACACACACACAACAGTTAGGACCCCGGGATGGTGGAAGGACCCAAGCGTAGCCAATAGGGAAAGTAAAGTGCAGGAAGTGTGAAATTAGTTACTAGAAGGAAGGAGTTGAGAGACCATCGGAGAGGACTTTAAAGGGGACCTGTCACCCCCTGTTCCCTTGGTTAAGCTTTTATAGGATGCCCAATGCACCATCCCACTCTCGACCTCAGGGACTCTGCCGCGCTCTCACTGCTCTTCTGCTCAGTGGTTGCACCCTCTGGTTCTGGCTGCGATACTGGTTTAGGTGGGTCTGGTGTGGCAGCCGGTGGCTCCTCTGTCGGCTCTGCTGTTACTGGCCAGCTCGAGCTTGGTGGTTCTACCGCTGGTGCTGCTTCTGGTGGTTCGGGAGATTCCGGCACCTGTACTCTTAGTGCCATTTTTTGTACCTGAGACCGCTTCCAGGCGTTAACGGCCCACAACTGGGCTGTGTTCAGCAATTGGCTCAGTTCTTTCATTTCTCTGTCACTCAGAGCGGATGCAAATCATTTGTCCTGACATCAGCTCCAGATTCCTGCCCTGGTGTCTGAATAAAGCATAAACCGCACAGCAGGAGGCAGCACAGGCAGGCAGAGGGGGAGGGAATGGCCCTTTAGTCAATCGCGCTCACTCCAGCCACAGGGACTGCCTGAATGGCTTCAAACTGTAAATTTTTCAAAGCTTATATCTCGGGGTACACAGCACACAGACACATGGGGACCCCTTCCCTGAATGTAGCAGACATGCTGCATTCAGTGCTGCATTTAGAATGCCATGCAGCAGGGGGGTGACAGGTCCTCTTTAAAGAGGCTATGAAAGAACTGAACCAATTGCTGAACAGTGCGCAGTTGTGGGCTGTTAACGCATGGAAGTGGTCCCAGGTACAAAAGCGGCACTAAGAGTACAGGTGCTGGAACCTTCCGAACCACCAGAAGCAGCACCAGTGCAAGAACCACCAAGCTCGAGCCTGCCAGTAACAGCAGAGCCGACAGAGGAGCCACCATCTGCCACACCAGACCCACCTGAACCAGTACCGCAGCCAGAACCAGAGGGTGCAACCACTGAGCAGAAGAGCAGTGAGAGCTCAGCAGAGTCCCTGGAGATCGAGAGCGGGAGGGCACATTGGGCATCCTATGAGACCTAACCGAGGGGTGCCCGATTACAGAGAGCAGGGTCGAAAGCAGGTGTGGCGCCCTGCTAACCACAGGTACCCACAGACTCACCCACAGCATGAATGGGTTTCCACAAGGGTTACACAGTTAAACGCAACACCTTCCACCCCAGCACAGTAGGAGGAGCTTAACCTGCTGCTTTTAGGCAGGATCCCCTATAAATACTGGTGATGGGGGTGGAGTTAGACAGAGAGCGTGGCAGACACTACAAGAGCTGCAAGGAACTGCTGGTGTTCGGTGCTGCAGTAGGCCCGAGCGAGTCACCCTGACCAGTCTCCGGTAGACATGCAAGGCCCAGGAGTGGGGTCGAGAGGTAAGGAGAAAAGGCAGAACAGTGGGGGAACCGAGGAGCCAGCATTAGGTTCACCCCCCGAGCAACCATCGGACACTGGAGTGCACTGGAGTGGCCCAGTGGAGAATACCGGAAAACCATGGAGACTTCAGTCTCCCCGACTCCTGCGCAGTCCTATACCAGGGAACCAGGCACCGCGGGGAGAGAATCAGCAGTAGTCAGCAGAGGGTATCCCGACGACAGCACAGGAGTAGAACAAGAGAGAGGAGGCTAGCCAAGTTCTACACAGGGGGGGGCTTCACACACACACGGGGAAACTAAAGAGGCGGCCTTATACTCACTCGCTGTGGAGACCCAGAAGTGCATCCTGAACCCCCGGTGGTACTCTGGATGATTTACCTGCTTCAACACCAGTAAAAAAGTAAAGAGCAACCAGCGGTGTGTGTGTCAGTTCCTTCCCAGCGCCCCTGCCATCCTCAGAGACTGTCCCATAATTTACCATACGGCCAGGTCCCTGCTTATCCATCCATCCATTACCAGCACCCTTACCATCACTGGTGCATCCCTGCCACAGGGGGAGCTGTACCATCAAGGCAGCTATACCACCACCCTCCGGAGGACTGAAGCGGCGCTGGTGCTCAATCACCAGAAGCTGCGTGTGGCGTGACCAGAACTATTATTAACTTTATTCCACTGTACATATGCCCAACAGGTCTGGGCAGGCCACCAGTGACATCGCTACCGCAGCAAAGGGCCCAGATACCCGAGTATCCACTGCCCCGAGCGACACACAGGCACGATGGTGACTACTGAGCGCAAAGACAAGCCACTGAGGAGGAAGAGCAATGACAGCTCTGAGACCACTGGCAGCAGCAAGCAAGAAGAGGTTAACTTAGAGGAAAAGGCGCACATGAGAAAGACTTTGGTCCCTAACCCGGCGGAGCGGCGCAGTGGAATAGTCGTGGATTTCAACCTTCGGAACGGCTAGGGGTTCATCAAGGAGTACGGCTTGGAGCAAGAGGTTTTCATCAGCAGAAAGGACGTCGAGTCGTATCTCCCGAAGGGACAACCCAGTTGGGACCTCCGCCGAGAAAAGGAGGTTGGCTACACCCGGTGTATGGGACTACGAGGCTGGTACGTGTTGCGGGTGTACAAGATCCTGCAGCCTCGAACCCCGTAAGCAGAGCTGGCTGGACTTTCGAGTTGGGAAGACGGTGGGTGGGCAAATAGCCCTTACCCCTAAAGTAGGATCTAGAAAGCCAATGTAAATAGTAGTTAGAATGTATTTAGAATGTTGAAGTGTGTAAATAGTATATGCAACTGGTTAGTTATGTACTGGAAAACTGTAAAACTGTAAAATTTAAAATGTGTATATAGTTAACTTGCCATGATCACCGTATAGTCGGGCGGAGGACTGTGACAAAAGAACTGTTTTTGAGCCCCCGTAGGGGATGCTGCTCATGAGACTGTGGACTCTGTGTTTTGTTTTTTAATGCGCACTTTTTCTGACTTTATTCTATGGACATTCTATTTTTTATTTTACCTGAAGAACTGGACTGAGTTTTTGCAGCGTTTAAGTACAAGTGCCTCCCAAAAGGGAAGGAAAATGCTGAGTAATGTTCTTGTTATTGTTGTTATATAACAAAAAATGTTTGTGTCTGTATTACCGGGTTGCTCGGGGATGAACTAACCTTTACCAAGGAGGAATGTGGTGCCCAACAGGTAGGTCGCCACCAGAGGTACTGAATTCCTTCATTAGAGGGAGAGTTGTGCCTCTGGTCTCATGTACTGGGAAGGTGCAGTTGAGCTTCGCATACACACACAACACTTAGGATGCAGGGATGAGATGTAGATTCCCGTATGCCTCTATCTGACGACACAGAGAGGCTGGTGGACGACAAAGGGACCCGGCTCTGATCACGGCGCGGATGCTTCAAGCCCAAATCGTTGAACTGGAGGCCCCAAGCTTATAACGTGAGTTGTGGACAAACACCCAACACAACTTGGGGAAGGTGGCTGAACTAGGGAGTAGTGCCCCAGGAGGGGGTACAAATAAGCACTCATAGCTGTCGGTACCTGATCTCTGTGCTGCAGAGGCGCTAAGTGAGGAGAGGAAAGACGAGCTTATAGCGCGATGGAACTACCAGAGACAGAGAGAGGGACACCAACCAAGGCTTGACTGCACTGACCCGGTTCTGGAGACAACACTGAGCCGGAGGTTGGCAAGGGAAGTACCATGGCAATGGCCATGCTGAAACAACTGAGTGAAAGTAACAGAACTCCTTCTTTGGTGTGTGAGACTTTCTTTAGCGGTGATCACCAACCGTGAAGGTCAAATGAGACACCGGGGTACTGATGACCTATTTATTTCTGCCAAGGTACGAACTGATTTCTCCACCCTACTGCCTTGGGGACCGCGCTCCACCTGCGGGAAGCAGAACCATCCAAGCTGCTGGTAACGGTACCCAGAGGTTCTGAAGCAGCTGCTGCCACCCTGACTGTATACCGCAAGTGGCATCATGAATACCACTTTCCCTAGTTATCCCCTGTCATCTATCCTTGTTTATTACAATGACACCGCCAGGGTCACGGGACCGGGTCTCGGCCACCATCTGTCCCCGTGAAAAGAACCGAGAAGGCAAGAACAATGAGCTGCCTGGTTCCCGAATACCCCCGGCCCAGGAGTAGGCGTGTCATGTTCATGGGAGCGTGAATGATAAGCTTGTCCCTGTGCTCCAACCACTGTGTTACCACTGGTGTGTACCCGCCGCTTTGCTCGCGCTAGTGTGTAGTCGATGCTCTGCTCATGTTGGTGTGTACCCGATGCTCTGCTCATGCTGGTGTGTACCCACCACTCTGTTCATGCTGGTGTTTACCCGCTTCCTCTGGTGTGTAGCTGCCACTCTGCTCCCGCTAGTGTGTACTTGCCGCTCTGCTCATGCTGGTGTGTACCCAGTTGCTGCCAGGAGTAGAAGGAAGAAGAGGGATACGCAGAGTGTATACCTGGGCAGCTGATGGGCAGTGGACAAGTATGGGATTTAATAGGAGATTGCTGTGACGTCGGGCCAGTCACGACAATCAAACACAAGCGAGGGCATCCATAATTTAAAGAGGAGCGTGACTAATCCTATAAAATATGCCTCCTATGACTGAAAGAAAAGGTCTGTAATGCATTCACATTAGCAGAAAATATATATTTTTTAAGATAAATACGGGAAGCTGTTGTTTGATTAAACCAAGGGCGCTCTCAGGGTATGTGCACACCACATCTTGTAAATGCCCCTGAGTTATTCAGATGCTTCAGGACACACAGCCGTCAACTTGTTTTGCTTGTCTTTGGTCATCTTGTGCGACATCTTTTAGCTACCGCATTTCTATTTATTTTTAATAAACTATTAAGCAGCTTCCAAGCAGAAGCGGCACACATTATGGACCGGTAACTTTTAACGCTTGATGTCTTTGCAAACCTGAAGCGATAAAAAAGACTGAACATATGAACAGCAAGTCCCTTTTACATTGCAGTGGATTCATATTAGCAATTGTCGCTTTTTCAGGCGGGACACAGAGCGGATCTACCTGAAAAATGAAAATGCTGTGTCTGTGCATGTATGCTTAGCCTGACTGATCAGTAGGGGGCGCAACCACTGAAAGTGCCTTGGGCAGCAGACACTCTAAATATAGCCCTAGGGATAGCCTCCCCTAAAAAGCACTATATAATGATACTCATAAATGTAATACATGATAATAAAATACACAATCAGGACACAATTTTTAAATCAGTTGGAAGCATAAAGGAACAGCAAGGGCCCCATTAAACCTCCGTATACTCAATTGTTGCACAGTGATGTATTGCAGAAGTGGGCATATATTGCTGGATTAAACACATAAAATAAAGTTGATTAAATTCAATTATATTCAATTTCAATAATAAAATTTGCATTATCTAAGTAATGAGTCTGTTTACACAACCTAAAACTATCACTCTTGTAATCTGTAAGAGGAAGAATGCTTTGATCTTGCTATTGTTTGGTGATAGCAGAAGCATTTTCCTCCTACCATCTGAGCAATGCAAAGCTGACAGCGTGGAGACTTCGAAAGAATTCCAAGAATCCAAATAACGTGGAATTTTGAGAATGAAATTGCTATATTTTTGAGAAAATAAGGTGGCACATTTGTATGACATTAAAATATTAAAGAATTACGCCATCCACATAAAAGTATCTCATCCTATTTTTTTATGTACATAGCCACAATCCTCAGATCCTGAGCCTATATACTGTATTGAAACATGTAATGAGCACGTACAAAAGCCATTGAGAAAAAGGAAGAGAAGACAGAGCAGATGTGACATCACCTATTCTGATTTCTGGACCGTATTTAGTTAGCTGTGTGTGGAGGTTTTATTGCTAATGATAATCCAAATTTTAATGTGTTGCAGAAAATATTTAGAAATCTGAGTTTAGAAAAAACCCCAGTGGCCAGTGTAAAAATTGCTAAATTAACACATTTGTTTTATTATAAAGATCATATTATGAAAAAAGACATTGCCAATATGTTAAAAAATAACTAACAAAAAAACTCTGCTTTAAACAGTAGGTCATTTTCTTATGATTGTTTAACTTAATGTGTTAAAGTGGGAACTTCAACAATGGCCACATTACCATCCTATCACATTGCAAAGTTGAACTGCTTAATCATTACGTGAAGCGTTTAACTTGACATAGTGATGAGAAGACCTTCC